>JALBCR010002080.1:37500-145468 GCA_030710515.1 Abscondita cerata
GAAAAACAAAATTTGGGGCGAAGTGATAAGCATTATGTGACATAATTAGGTAAAGTTGTATTACTCATATTATACAGCGTCATCCCCAAAGTCCGCACCAAATGGGAAACTTCTTTATTATGAGTTATTCGATAAAAAGTTATTTTTTATAAAAGTTTGTGCATCCTCTAAAACTAAAAATACACTAACACAATGTGACGAAAGATGCGTAATATACGAGGTGCACTCAAAAATTTGATTTTGAGTCAAGAGTAAAGTGCCCTTATTTCAGTAAATATCAAAAAATTGTATTTGAAAAAAGTTGTTTTTATTTAAAAAAACATCAAGATTTGAAGTCATGGCCATCTAGAAAAAAATTTAATTTTTTCTAATTTTTTAAAATGGTGGCCATAAGAAAAAAGATTTGCGTTAAATGATAATTAAACGACATCTTGTATACAACAGGTAATTTAAAAGGGCTTGTTATTAACAAATTTCCCAATTCTTGTAGTAATTATAGTCAATTTTTTATTCATTAGAGAAAACAAAATTTTTGGTGCAAAGTTCGTTTTTTTATTTTTTGTTCACACCAAAAATTACCCGGTTTTTGCCACATTTTGTTAATGCATTTTTAGTTTTAGGGGTTGCACAAACTTTTATGAAGAACAACTTTTTATCAAAAAACCCATAATAAATAAGTTTTTCATTTGGTGCGGACTTTGGGGATGACGCTGTATATGCAATCTTTTTCTGAAAATTGAATGAGTTCGTGTTGGATGATTAAATCTTTTTGGATTTTCATTTAATTTAATTTTGTTTTTGCAGTATAATTTTTAGTTTTGTGTTTTATACAATTTTTTAAAATTAGGAAATCTGTGGGAATCAAGTAATTGACTTAAATTAGATGTATGTTATTGATGAAAAAAAAGTATAATGGAAAATAAAAAATTGATTCTAATTGAAAAATAAAAATTAAAATCTAGCTCTTATCAAAAAAAACTAAATAAAAATATATGCATTCATGCAAAAATTAATGTGATTTTTATTCATAACAAAAACTTAATTAATGTTTAAATTTTTTTGAATTTTTGTTGTCTAAACCTTTTATTTCAAAAAAATCTGTTCGACAGTTGTGTTTGAGATATTTTAGAATACACGTTTGCAGTACCCGCAAAAATAAAATAAAAAAGTTCTAAAAGAGATTTCAAACATGCATTAAAAAATATACATGTACTTGTATAAAGTTGACGAATCTCTGTGTAATATACATACACTGTAGTTTGTATTTGTATTTTTGATGTTTCTTATATCTTATATGTATATAATAAATCATATTTATTTATTTTTATTGAAATTGTTGACAAGTTAAATTTTAAAAAAAAGTGAATGTAGTTCGAATACAATAAAAATTTATACAGAGTACTCTCTAAGTACAATTGAACTGTGAAATGTCAAGTTTTTAACATGTGTAAATTAATATCTACCTAATAAACAACTATCAGTGCAAATTATAATTACATCGTGGTTGCCTTTGTAATTCCTATTATTTTAGATTGCTTATTTAATCAATGATTCATGTAAAATTTCATAATATTTAAAGGACATATTATTCATACCATAAAATACTTTTGTTAACATTTCAATACTTTAGAACCGTGAAAAGACTACTAAAACTAACTATTAATTTTTGATTTTAAAACGCCATTTTAGCGTAACTAACATATTTATTTGTCTAACATAAAATGTTACTAAACTCATTGTCTATTTTGTTTATCACGGTCTACATGAGGGAATTGTGGAAGCCATAGAAAACAAACGTTTCCCACAGAACTTGACATCGTTCTGATACTACCATACTTGTAAAAGAGTATCGAAAGTGTGCGGTGACTTAAAACATTTTGCTCGAAGAATAAAATAATTTTCTAACCACATCGCAACTTATAATGTTGTTAGGAAACAAATCCACGTTTAAGAAAGAAGATAAATCGCACCGCGAAGCAATTTGTAAAATTGAATTATATATTTTAGTAACTGTAAATTTATATCTGGCAAGAGTTATCAAGTAATTATGTTTACTAATTATAAAATGTCATCCAATATATTACGAAGTTGCACACCCGTTTACTGGTACGGGTTTTTATGAACCAGTGCTAGAAGAGTTTATGGAAATTACATCTCTCGTAAACTTGGTAGTAATAGGTAAACCATAATACATAACTGGTAAGTTAAATAATTTATATTGGAGCAGCTAACTGGTAAGCCATTATACAAACGCTACATGCTCTCTACTACCCTACGTCCGGGACAAAACTCGCGCGCAAGTTCCTTTTAAGACAAGTTGAAACTGTTTTGCTCGCGTACTTTTCTCCCCAAAACACTTTTCTCCCCGCTAACAATGCTGTAAGTTACTTAAATAGCTGTAACGTCTACTACAATAAAATTACAATTTTCTTTATGTGTTTTTTATACCATCCTTGAGAAATACAATATGTTTTGAATTCGTACTAATCCTCTTGTCACATTCAACTAAATGTGTAGATGACTAAGAACCATTTGTTGTTTTATCTATCCGTTAAAAAATATTGATCAGAATCAAGAGCGGATTAATATTGCAACTTTATAGATTAAGATAATCTACATTTTAATTTTTATCTATGATGCGACAAAAACAAATTAACACAATTTGTTCACACTTTTAACTTTACTAACTATGTAAACATTTAACGATAAACATCATTTCTCAAAAATAAAAATATTTTTCTTTTTAATTGTTTTTCGTTTTCTGCCTCCCATCCGTTATCATAAATTTTTCTGCTCAATATAGCCCAAAATTCTTCAATGGGTCATGTTTGGGGAACATTTGGTGGATTATCTTCTCTGGGTACAAACGGGATATTATTGACTTTCAATCAATTTTTAGTTTGCCTGGCATGACAAGATGCTAGATCAGGCCAGAACATGATTTCATCATTATTGTGATGATCGTTTACAAATCTTAACAATTTAGGCAAAGATCTTTGGATATAAACACCTACAGTGACCGTTTCTCCTCTGACATGTCCTACATATGGCTGCGAAGTACTTGTCGGTGAAACTGCGCACCATGCCAGTATTTTATCTTCAAATTTGACTTTTCTTTTGAATTTCACATTATCAGGAACAGCATTGAAATCCTTGGTATAGAATCCATCATTCCCCCTTATGTCAGAGTTAGATAAAGTAAAATATTTTTCATCGTCCAAAATAATGGTTCTGTTGTTTGCAAAGTGTCGAAGCCTTAGTGCATGATAGCATCGTGGAATTCGTTCCAAGTGCACAGCTGTGTATTTTGAGCATTTTCTTCTTTCTCTAAATTTCCCGATGTACAGTCATATGTGAAATTTCATAGCGTCTTCCCAATCTTCGTGTGGATGCACTAACCTCTTTCTTTTGCACTTTCTTTCAATCTACGTACTCTGTCATCCGACAAAATCCGAGGCTTTCCACTCTTTGGCAAGTTCAGACAAGGTATTTCTTCCTCGCATTCCACGGGAAATATTATCTCCCTGAAATGTGTTTACTATACCCGCATTTCGTAATCGCCCGACTAAACTGTAAATACTTTTTGAATTTTGATTTTTTACGCCTTTTCACAATAGTTGTTTGTGTAACTTGTGCAAAAAGTGCATATTTGTTGCACGATGCATGAAGCTTGCAGTTCGAGACACTAGTGCAAAAAGTAAATTATTTTTTGCACTAGTGGAGCTATTTCTTTAGATTTGTGTATCCTAATTTTTATGCAACAAGTACTGTAAAAGTTTTTTATATTTTAAAATATTTTACGGATCGTTTAGATATCGATTAATATATTTTTAAAAAAAAAGTCAGATTTAAATAGGTAGAATTTTCTTCCTCAAAGAACTCATTTCGAACACGATAATGCTTAATTTACATGTTGTACTCGCACTTTTTAAAGAATCTATCAAGGAATTGGATTATTATTATACCATTTCAAAGAAGAAAATTTTTAAATTGGTAAAAGATAAAATGGTTTATTGAAGAAATACAAAAATATTCTACTATAACCCTTCCGATGTGAGTTTTATCTATCTCATCACCGTGTTACGGTTTTAGAATTCAGTAGTGTAGCTGTTTTCAGTAACAGGAAAAGAACATAAGAAAGAAAGTATTTTATTGTCAATCGCATTATACGCTGTTCTTTAGAGAGCTGTTCCATCGCTAAAAAGTCACTAAACAACAAAAACTTAGTAACGAGCAGGTCGGTAACTCAAATCGGAATGATAATAGATAACAAAAATCATAACATCATGGCTACCAACCTTCGCGGGAAACCATAGTGCCAACTTAAAATTCGGCGCTACTTCTGGAACACCCTTTATTTTGATGTTCATAAACAAAATCAATAAATACGACTAGATAGTAAATTCAATTAAATTTGAAACTAGTAACAATGCGAGATCGCTAGATACATCAATAAACGCCACAACGTTTAAAGTCTGCTGAATGCGAATTTTTTATCTAAGTATACTACTGGTATTTCCTTTGTAGGTTTTTTTTATGCAAATACATATATCGTAGTTTAAAAGCGACGTCATAATTAATACACAGTTTGACTTATGTTTCTTTTAAAGTGGTAGCGTTGCGAAAGTACCATCTGTTAGAGAATCAGCGGCTGATAATAACAGATATGCACGTCATACGTAGAAACAATATCTTCAACAGGGATCAGACAAACTATCAGTTTTTTATCCCAAACAGCGAAATATTACAAGAACATTTAAATTAGACAGGAAAAGAACAAAATTCACACACAAAAACAAACCATTTGCGCTTGGCAATCCAACAGATACGGATTTTTTTGGATCTACACGTAAAAAAATAATAAAAACATTGTCATGCAAACAACGGTTTATAAAAGTTTGAGAATCATTCCCTCGTCGATTGAACTCGATGCAAAATTATCCATACATATCCGAATATTCCTACAACTAATTAGCGAAATTCGGAACAAAAACTTACTTATCTAAGAATGTAGATAGGTACTAATAACAGTGCTTACCGGTGATCGCCGTGAAAACCTAATAACGGCACAAATTCCAAGCGGAAAATGAGAGAAACAACTCAGAACAACTAATGCCCTCTAATAATACTTTAGCGAAACATGCAATTATCCCAACCATACAATAGTATATTGAAAACAACACTTCTTGTCGCACGAAGGCAAAGTTTGCAGACCAACCAAAGGGAGGTCTGCAATTGTCGGAGTGCTACAAAAAGTAGTTGTGGCACATTTTTCATACTATTTTTACTATTTCGCAAAAATTAACTTCAAATACTTCAAGAAATAAATGTTAATATTTGATCTAGTGTTTTTTTTGGTTTAAAGCTATGTTGGTAGAGTAGATGATATCCTAATAAAGTTAGCAACAAATGCTGTTAAAAGTTTGCTATCTTCAAAATCATGTGTTGAGATTTTTAATCGCCGTTTAATTCATGAGTTAGTTACAAAACTTTTCCGCCGACCGTACTTTGCAATTTTAATAAAATTATATACTCTAATAATTCTAGAGAAGAAATGCTATTGCGAACGTACCTTTTTGTGAATTACTACAAATTTATAACCTCACTTCATCGTTTGTATTTTTTTGTGAGAGCTTGGCCTTTAATAATTATTTACTTTTTCGTCTTTTATTGCCAACAGTATTTTAATGTAAGCTCACTAAGTTGATGGAGAATTAAATTACTCAATTTGTCGAAATAAAATAGTTTTCATCACAGTAAAACAAGAAGACTAAATTTTTTTGTGGGAACAGATTGGTCTTTAATCAATATAATGGTCCACCTTCAAAGACAACACCAGAAGTGTTTGACAGTGTTTGATATATCATGGATATAACTTAAGCACATCTCGAACAAGTTGATCTGTATATAATGACTTGTTGCATGATACCGAAGAAAGATATTTATATCCTTACTGTGTGCAAGCACTTTACCAACTTATTGAGACAATTATCCTGCACATATTCGATACTGTCAATGGCTTTGCAACACTTTTATCAGAGACATATTTGCTTAAGACTCCTTATTCTATAATTTCACAAACACGTGCATCTGGAGTTTACAAAAAACATTTTGTTAAAGTGGTTCCGCTTCACCTCCAAAAGATCGTTTCAGAAGTCGGAATGTTTACTTTTTATAGTTTTGATTTTTTCTTACAGCCTTACTTAAAGAATCTAACTTTTGAACAATGAGAAAATAATATTGAAGAACTAGGTGAGAGAATAGTTTGTGAAATAGATGACCTGAACACCCTTAACATGTTATTAAACGTTATCATTGGAATGTTGCATACAGTACAAAAATGTCTTAAAAATCACTGTGAACAAATTCAAGATTTATTACAATTGTAGATTAATGTCGATTTGTTATTATTAAAATTTGCTTTGCTATAAATTACGACAGATTTTTTATTTATACTTTCATGTTGTAGTTGATTGAAGATAAAACTGCAATATGTATGTATAGTTGCCTATACTAAAATCAATTTTGTTTACATTAATGTAAGTCATAAATGCGCGGTCGATGGAAGAATATTGTTTGTTAAGTTTTGTTTCATAAATTAACATTAAATTTTTAAATATTAAAATCTACTTAATAAGAACTAACCAAACAAAACCTCACTTAATTTTCTTATGTCAAAATTAAAACTGTACATTATTTGGTTATACACTAAAATTTATAAAATCCCTAAAACAATACGGAAGAGCTTCTATTTCCGTATCGTGTACAATACGGAAACAATGCTATAGAAATTGCGAAATAGAAAAAAAAATTTATTCTGAATTTTTATTTGATTCAGACAACATTTATATGTCACGTCCTCTAAAAATAAGAAAATGTATAAGCATGTAAAACGACTGTGTCACGCATATTTTGACGAGGATTTTTTGCTATTCGCGGATTTACTTAATTGAGATAAATTAAAACTTAACCAAAACCTCCATATTTTTTCCAGAATTAACTGATGTTTTAAGTGCAGCATATTTTAAATTATATAATAAATTTTGAACAATTGTAGTGTATTGTCCAACTTACAAAGATGATTCGGTTCATGATGTTATTGATTTTGTCAAACATGACATCACCAATTCACTGGAATTGATATATGTGAAAATTTAATGTTCTTCCTCAACAACGCAACGAAATGTTCAATTATGACGCGGTTTTTTTTTGGCTAATTTGATCTACTCTTAAATGTACAATATTGAAAGAAATTTTTGATGGGAATTGAGCCAAAACGGTTAACAGCCAATTTCTACGCTAAATGATACTATGCATCTATTAAGGTATATGGTGCTTACCATAAATTTGATTTGTAAACAGGAAGATAAGAGCTAGTGTGGTCTAGATTTGCGTCTAAAAGTCGTCGTTGATTGAAATTTCTTCTTAACGTTTTGCTAACGCAAGTAGTCAGCTTCTTTAGAGGTCCTTCCATCTTCGATGTTGGACTCGCATTGTAATTTAAAAAACGGTTCGCTCTACACCTTCCGGAAAAAACTGTCATATGGAAAGTCACATGACAAATTGCTGGAAAGTATTTTTCACGTTTCTAAAACCACCACTAGAGGGCGTGACATGCAGTGCTAGTCGAATAATTGCGATTTTCATTACTAATCCGTTAATAAAGTGGTGCTTTTGGCTAGCGGAAAGTTGTCTGTGAGCAACAAGTACAATTTTATTCCCGACATGTTTTTTGATATTTACAATAATAAACTAGTGAGGGTACTTTGAAAGAATAATTTTTCAAATGCTGATTATTAATGAATCTGCTTTTTTTCTATCGCCAAAAGGTCGTAAGATACTTGCTAAGAAAGGAAGTAAGTCACTTCATGATAGATCCGGTGATGACAAAGAATGTCTGACTGTTCTTGTTACTGGTAATGCTGCTGGTCAACTAGCTCCACCCATGGTAATGTACGCTTATGAAAGAATACCAAAGCATATAGTATCACAGGTGCCTAAAGGTTGGGGATTGGAAAGTCAACCAGCGGATGGATGACCTCCGAATGTTTTTTTCGAATGTATAACAAACATTTTTACCCATGGCTTGTATCTGAAAATATTCAGTTTCCAGTAATATTATACTTGGATGGGCATAAATCACACGTGACTTTACCTCTGACAGACTTTGCAGAGAAAAACAAATAATCGTGATAAGCTTGTTACCAAATTCCACACACATCCTACAACCTCTGGATGTGGGGTTGTTTAAATCTTTAAAAATGAAATGGAAAAGTGAAGTACAAAATTTTAAAACCCAAAATAATTATAAACATTTAGGCAAAGACACCTTTGCCCCTGTTCTTCAAAATGTTCTAAAAATCAATACCAAATTTGGAAAATATTTTCAAAAATTCTTTTAAAGTATGTGGTCTTTCTCCTTTTAATGTTGATAATATTGACTATCATAAACTTCTTACTGACGACAACAATGAGTTGAACAAAACTAAAGAAGCAGTAGATCCTGAAATAGTGAGTCATTTGCGATATCTTGAATCTAATGTTAAGCCAGATTTTTGAATAAATGTTATGATCTGATGGGTGCAGACTGGACAGATGAAATTGAAGATAAAGGTTTGTATGAAATTTGGTACAAAATGTACCAGAAATCGGGATTATCTCAGGATAAAGAAAAACTCCCAACATTATAATAGATATAGAAGAAGGCCTAATACTAGAAGATGGATGGGAAAATTCAATTGTATTTGAAACTGATGATGCATTACCTGAAGACAGTTTTGAAATAGAACCCACAGTTAAAAATACTGAAACCGAAGTAAAACTTGTTGTTGGTCCTAAGGAAAATCCTGGTAAAGAAAATATAATAGAAAAAAGAAAAGCATTGACGAAACAGCTAAGAAAGAAACTGACAAAACCACAAAACCTAATGTGATAGAAAAGAATATAGAAAAATAGTCGAAAACATTCAATTGACCCCAGAAAAACGAACTAATGTCATTGAAGATGAGCAACTAAGAGAGGAATCGGTCAATAAAGCAGAAAAGAATATAGAAAAAATTTTAAAAAACATTCAATTGACCCCAGAGAAACGAACTGATATCATTGAAAACGAGTATCTAAGAGAAGCATCGGCCAATAAAGCTGAAAATGTGGATACTTGCAGTAATACTAAACATTCTAGGGTATTGCCAGGAGTGGTTATACCATCTCCGTTTAAAAACTCTTTGTTCTGGCCTGAACCAACCAAAAAAATAACCTCAAGAAAGAGTCGAGTTAAAGTTCCTTCTGTAGGCACCTCCGATGCTTGGAGAGAATATTTCTTGAAAAAAGAGGAAGAACAGAAAAAAGCAATTCAAGAAAAAGAGGATAGAAAGAGAAAAAGGGAAGAAAACAAGAGATTGGGTCAAGAAAAAGTAAAAAAACCTAGAAAAAAGATTATTCGGCAAAATAAACAAAAAAACACAGAGGATGAAAATGGGTCAGATAGTGAAGAAGTCTCAATTCAGAATAATGATGAAACAGAAAATGACCAAATTGAAGATGAAGGTAAGAAACAAATTTACATAAGTAAGTATTTAGGTTAATTTTACTATACAATAATTATTTAACAGGTAATGAAGAAGTAGAATCCACAGTTGTTGACGAAATAAAAATTGGTGATTTTGTAATTGTCAGCTATTTTGAAGACTATTATCCAGCTCAAATTACAAATAAAAACACTGAAAAGGTGTTAGGTAATGCAATGGCTAAGGCTGGTAGATGGTGGAAATGGCCAAATATTAAAGATGAAATTTGGTATGATAATCATGAAGTCATCAAGAAGATCAAACCTCCTGTGGAAATAAATAAAAGAGGATTTTTGCTGTTAAAGAGTTAGAAAATCATATGTAGTAATATTAGAAATCTTTCAAGTTATTTTTGTATTAACTTTTAATAATAAATACTTAAGTGATTTTATTTTTATCGAAAAAATGTGTGATTAGTCACTGTCAGAATTAGGTACACTGACATGTCTGATTTTGGAACAAACTGGACTCTTATTGTCGGAATTAGGTGATTTTGAGATGGTTATAATAAATATATAATTTAAATTAATTTATTTAAGTTTTATGATAAATAACTAGCCAGATCTCCTTAGAAATAATTATTAATTCTAGAAAATTAAAACTGATCAATGTCACTGAATAATTATTAATTATATTGAAAAAAATGTAACGTAAATTCCTAAAGGTGTCTGAATTTGGGCCACTTACCTTATTCGTGATTTAAATAGATGCCAATGTATCATAAATAGCTGATCTAAGAAAAAAAATGCCCCTGTTTTATTCATTCAATGTAAGTGTTGCTCATAAGGGCTGATTTTTACAACGTTCTTTGTATTCAGTGATATTATGTCGATTACAAAAAGCGACTAATTTTTCTATGATTTAAGAAGATAAATAACATTTGTAAATATTTAAAAACATAAATTACCTATAATCTTCTTAAAGATTACTGCATTTTTGTAGAGATCTGTAAATTGGACATGTTTCATAATGGGTATATCATTTGCATCCTTTATATTTTTATTTATGATCACTGGATTTGCATTTGACTTTAATTTCACATTACGATAAGTGAGTAGATGATTAAGTGGTAATAGTACATAGTAGTAACCAATATGAGTAACGATATTATGATCATTTAGAGAACTTTAGTAAAGCCTTTGTTTAGGAAAACTTTTGTTGTAATATAGCTATTTGTTTTTAAAAACTGGAAGTGATTAGGGTAAAACAGGGACAGATGACGCACCTTTTGGAAAATGCGCCGGAAATTTACTGCTTTGAACGGAACGTAGTTTTAAAATCACAAATAATGCGTTAGGTATTAAACTTTTATTGCATGACATCAACATAAAAAAAAACTCAAACATTTTAAAAAATAAAATAAAATACAAAATTCTGATTTTGGCAATCTCCCCCGCATCTTATGGGTGAGACGACGCATTAGGTATGGTAGAGATTGCTAATAGGGATTCAACATAACATGGTTACATTTTCGCAATTGTTTTCTTCCCACAGGGCATACAGTAGTTTTGAAAGACGTGCACGTGTCATGAAGCCACCTGCGGCACTCCATGCACTGAATCCATTCCGCTGTCGATTTGGTATTTTCGTAGCGCTCCAAACATCCTACGCATTCATTTTCGTCAAAAGTTTCGTCGTCTGTGGAATCGTTTGTAGAAAACGCACCATCTTCTTCAGAGGAGGAACTTGCCAAACGTCGTTTTGCAGAGTTTATTTTAGCAAGGTTGTTTGCCGTCAACTTCTTGGGTATGTTTTTGTCTGTCTTCTGTGATGTTTTTCGAATTGTTTTTTCTGACATTTTACTCTTCTTACGGTTTTCTATTTTTCCCTGTTCAATCTTTTTTCTTTCTTATCTGCAATAAATGATGAATCAGTCAAGTTTTGTGCAGATTGTTTTCTTTGTTTTGTTTGCTTGTTGATTTTGAGGACTGGAACTGGCGAAATTTCATCCAAAAATTTTACTGGGTGTCCAATTATCCACACCAAACGAAGAAGCGCTTGCCGAAGGTCCAGGTTCAAAACGAGTTGGTGAAGGTCTGCATCTTTGTTCCTCTGATTCTCGGAAAATCTCTGTTATTTTATCTTGTTCTTGTACCGAGCTTTCTGGATTTTGATTAAGGTTATTTGATGATAAAAAGGCATGTTCAGGAACTGCTGAGGGTTTCAAAGGAAAAATTCCAGTTGCGGAAAACCCCGAAGCTCCAGTCTGGCTAGTTGCTGCGCGCGTCCACGCTGTAGCAAGCAGGTCACCAAAATGTCTACGCTCAATCTTCTTTTGGGGATTGGCTCTAATGAATTCGTCACATCCATTTTTAAAATATGTTTTGAGAGGTTTAAAAAAAGCACGGTCTAACGGTTGAAGAAAGTGTGTTGTGTGACTGGGTAAACACAGCAATATAACGTCATTTTCAACCGCAGTCTCCAACATCTCATAAGAGTTCATATGCGATCCATGGCCATCTAAGACTAAGAGGCATTTTCCAACAGGCTTTCTTGGTAAAAAATGGGTTAGAAACCAGTCCATAAATAGATCTTCGCAAATGTAAGCTGACTCCGTCTCATTTTGATCACCGATCCTGGTGGCATGTTCTCTTGCCAAATTTGTTGCAAGTTGACACCTTTGAAGATGCAGTACGGCGGCATAAAATTTCCTTCTGCGTTGCAACATGCCACTACTGTTATAGTCTCACCTCGTTCTTGCGATGTAACTACATGGACGTCTTTACTGCCTTTCACAGCTACAACTTTACCAGGTACATTGTTTAATTGAAGCCCGGATTCGTCCATATTGAAAATGTTTAGAGGTTTATCAAGAAGGTCATTCTCCGTGAGTATTTTCGTCAATAGCTCAAAATATTTTTGCACCTCTTCTTTGTTCATACCTTCGGCTCGGGACATGGACACACCTTCGGCCTTTCGAATGCTTAAAGTGGGATTTCTTTTTAAAAATAGCTTGAGCCAATCAGCACCAGCCATCTTTTTATCTTTATTGAATCGATTTTGTAGACCCATGGATTGTGCTAGATTATAAGCTATCACCCTCAAATTTTTGGACGTAGGCGCAAAACCAGAGGCCTGTAGTTTTTTAATATGGTTACACAGTTTTCTTTCTGCATCTTCGCCCAAAAAGGATTTCCCTCCCATACTGCTACCTTTAATGAATTGTTTTTTTTGTAAGCGTGCACGTAGTGTCCTATCAGGTATGTTGTCATTGCGAGCGGCTTGTCTGATGGGGACTTTATCTTGAAGCACAGCGTTCACTGCTCTTGTCAAGTCCTCCTGTGTCCATTTCCCCCTTGTACTCTTACGACTAGTGTAAAAAGTCGGCATCTTGGGTCTGAAAATAAAGAACCATAATGCATCATCTGTCCCGAAACGTCAAGCGTGATCTATCCCAAACACATGGGATACATGACGCACTTGTTTAAGTTACGACAAATTCCGAGAAATGGCGTTACTTTAGTGAATATAGCTTTTACAATAACCCAACTTCAAACTACATTTGTCAGAACGTCGACTTTTAGCGGATTTCTAATAAACAGTGGATCAACCTAAATACCTTGCAAACTTTTTTCGTACTTACCAACTATATGTCACCAAATATCTTTTAAGTATATTGCACTTTCAACACAATTTTGCACAAATCGCAAGAGTAAATCGTCTGCATGTACCTATCTTGGTCAACTCGGGCCGCGTGCACCAACATCGCGAATTATCGGATTGCGTCGTCTCTCCCGCCGCGTCATGTCTCCCTGTTTTACCCTATGGAATTACCTATTATTGCCAATCGTATTTTTGTAAGATTACCGTGTAAACTTTCACAACGCAACACGTGAGCGATACGTGAAAGCCTTAGAAGTTGAGGGGGTGGTTTCTTGATTTCTTCTAAGAAAGCAGGTATAATGAACAAATTGTTTATTAGTCATTACTAGTTCACTTATTATGATCAACTTGTATGTAGTATTATATATTTTTTGTTGAATATGCGTAGTGTTCATTTGTGACTCAGAAACAGTTCAAAATGTAGGTAAGTATTTATTTGACAATTTTTAACTTTTATTGTTTTAATATACAACTTTTGAATTATTTTTAGTTGACATCATAGTTACCGACATCTTTTAATAAAGGGTGTAGTTACTCCACATCTAATACACAAGATGAGCAGTTACGTTATCGTTTGAAATTTTAACACTACCTTTTCACTCTTTTGACAAATTCCAGTTACTAGATTATAAGCAAAAATTTATAATAAAAATATATTATATTATAAATAGAAAAAAGATTGCCCACCGACACCACTAGCCGTGATAATACATTGTATTCTAGATTAGATATTATAAATCACGTCGATTTACTCGATGTGTTAGTCCCTCTACTTCGGTGCCAAACGTAATTTTAAACCAGATTTTAGTTCTATTTTAATGGATAAAAACACTGTTAAAATACTACGACATACGTTTAATATATTCTATCTTTACTCCATTGTACTTAATTTCTTTTCCGATTGTTTCTTATTCTTTTCATGTGCTCGCAATAGCAAGAAAAAGGAACAAAGATTATTACATGTGTTAAATTAGAAAATTTTTATAATACTAGAGATTAGATTACATTTTAGGCATAAATTTGTCAAGCCAAAGAAGCATTTTATTCTTCGTCTTTCTTTTTTTAAAAAAAAAATATAATAAATCTAAATATGCACTTTTGTTTAATACAATAACTAATTACCGAGGAATATAATATTATAATTAGAATTTAGTTTCTCTTAATTATCTTGTAGGTTTTATCCTTCTTAATTGGGGTTGGATGTAAGAAAACACTTACTTATTACGGTTCAATTTTCAATACAAAATATGTAATTACCGTAATACCAATAATCACTTGACCTTTATTCAGCAATAAGATCAAGGATATATAATTAGTTGTAATGTATGAAAATTTTAGTTAGTAAACTGAAATTTTTGGTATATAGTTTAGGATGTTATAGTAATATCCAGTGGTGTAAAAAAGTCCTGCATCACCTCATAACATTCATGAAAAATAAACTTTAAAGCACTTCACTCGAATGCACTTCAACCATATTCTCTATATCAGCTTTATCTTAAGTAAGGACTTAATAACAATGATAAAATAAATAAAACATTGAATTAACTTAGTAAAAAATAAGCTTTATTCAAATTATCAAAAATTTGACAAAAAAACCTCTATTGCAGTATGCCAAATATGATCTTATTTAAAACTAATTCACCAGTTTTTTCAGTTCCTCCCTAGTGATGCAGTGATTCCAGGCGCCAATTAAAGATTCGATGAGGGTAAACTTTGTCGTTGGTTTTTTTCTCGATATAATGTTTGATATTCTGTTCCACAAGTTTTCAATAGGATTCAGGTCTGAAGATTGCGCTGGCTAGTTCAATCTGGTAATTCAATTCATCTCCATCTATGATTTAACAAGCTTTGCTCTATGGCAAGGTGCGTTGTCATCTTTCACCAAACAAATCTTTTCGACTTCGGAGCATTTTATTCTGTAGTACTTCAATGTATTTTGTGGCATTCATCATTTCAGAGACGATATGCAGCCGACCAACTCCTCGAGAGGGCATGCAACCCCGCAAATTACATGTTGGAATCAATTCTTCCCCTGGAAACCTTCTGACATACGTATTTCCAGCATGATTATTGATATTAAAAGTTGATTCCTCACTAAATAATACACTTTACCACTTATCTGTTGTCCACTTTAGAAGTTCCTTTGCCCATTTTAAACTAGCACTTTGGTTGTGGCGAAAAATAATTTCAAACCGCGTTTGGTCTGATAATTTCGTTTGCTTCGGTTTAGAACACGATTTAACTTTCTACACGAAATACAAAAAGCGAATAATTGCTTAAAGTATTTGCAGCCCATATATACTCACAAATTAATGGAATTACTTTCCTTCAAATTTACTTTACATAGATTTTAACGACTTACACTAATTTTGTAATTCTTTAAAATATGCTTAATTATCCGATTATGGTTAATTATAATGATTTTATTGCCAATAACACTAATGATTTACAAACTACACATAATCAAATAATTCCAGGTAGTTAGCGAAAGAATTTGAAAAATTTATGTTGAAGTCCAAAAACCATTGTAGTTGCAGGTGATGCATAACTTTATCACACCATTGTATATTCTAAAGTTATGCGAAAATGTAAAGTTGAGCTTTTTCTTAAAAGTGTTTAAAGAAAAAATATTTGAAGTTATAGAACAATAAAAACCCAAAATTTGTAGACTACTTGCTTGAATTTTTATATACAACATCATAATGTATTCAGTTAAATTTTTTAATTGCAGGATTTGTAATAAAATAAAATAAAAAAATTTATATTATCCTAAAATCTATAAAAACTTTAATTTATAATTAACCACATTATGAAAAGTAGTGCAAGTACATCAAAGAAAAATAAAAAAACAGCTTAATTATCTTTAATTTTTAATTCTTGTTTAGAATAACTAAAGTAACTAATTTTTCAGGCATTATTATATTTAAATAATATTAAATATCTTTTAATACAATAACAAAAAATTATTTCCCTTTATTACTTTTACTTGTCTAATAATGGTATAATAGTTATTTGTCCAACAAGTGAAGAAAGCGATTCTTTTTTCCCACTCGAGCTCGAGTTGCATTAGAGTGAGAGTGGAAAAAGGCTTTCCTCATGTGTTAGACACAACATTTTTTATACGACATTCCCCAAAAAAACCTAATAAAAGAAATAATATTTAATAGGTGGGTCCCAATAGTCTCGCTACAGTATTCTGTGGTATCGGTGTAGTCTCAATCTGTCATAGCGCAGCCGCGTAATTCTAACCAATAAATGTAGGGTAGTAATTTTGAAATTGTGAATCTGTGGACGTACTGCAATTGAATTTGTTTGCCAACTACACTCTAATCATTTATGCTTTATGTATTGCAATTTCATTTCCATCAATTAAAAATCAAATAGTCAAATTTATGGCAATAGCCAAATTTTCAGATTACTCCTATGCCCCGTTTTCCATAAACGTCTAACCTACCATCGATCATCAATGACCCTGTATAATAGTAGATTATGTAACAAGGTTCGAATGAAAATTTATTCGAGTTGAAGATTCCGAACGAAGCGTTAGTAAGCTTGAGGAACCACGAGTAGTTTGAATTTTAATTCTAACCGACTGTTTTCTTCACGACTATATCGGATTTACTCTATTTCTCATTTATTTTATAAAATGTAAGTTAATACTTGTCTCAAAACACCTAAACGTTGGTTTCAACTGCACTTACATTTGACACTGACAGTTCAGAAAAATCATGACTGTCCAAATAATTTGTTGAGCATAATTACAGAATATTCATTCCGATACCTATTAAATGAAAATACAAATAAAACTCAAAAGAAACAAGTGTTTCAGAATAAATGTTCAATTTCTGTTGTTAAAAATCATTTCAGAATTAGGTACTACTATATTCTACTAATGGTCGTGGAGAACAGTTATATTCGTAAAAACGTATCAGTGAATTGTTAAATAGTATTTTAATTATTGGGGTTCTTTTTTATTATATTATTACATGATTATTGTATTATCAAAAAGAGAAATTTTTTTTTGATAGTAGTTTCTGAAAATGTAGAATTTAGTATAATATTTTTTTTATAAACCCCAACCTTTAAATTTTGCAAACGTAACAAATACTAACAATTTCATGTTATATTCAATATTTATGAAATTACGTCAACAGAAACGTACATTTATGAAACTGCTACAAAACAATGTTGCACATTTGATATGTAGCTGATCTACGCAATTTCTACATCATGAGTTACGTTTGAACTACGAAGCATTGTTGCATATTTGGTACGTAGCTGATTTACGCATCATCTACATTATTTCTGTAAGTAGAGGAGACGAACATAGAATATAGAAATGGTACGCAACACACGCTTAAACAAAAACGTAACATGACCAGAAATCGTCTGCATTACTACGTAACAGTGTTTGCTGGGATGGTTGTCTAGCGCATTTTTCTGGCAACGTACGTCAATTTCTGGATCTGTAACTTAAAGTTTATTTCCACCAATTTCTCCTGCTGCTTTCATGATAACTGTCTTTTCGATGCAGAACGATAACAAGTTTCTGATATACAGCCGTCTTATTTATTCATTTGATCTGGTGACTCTAGTTCCAACTTTGACTTCTACTATCTACTGTTAGACCAACGATATCAAACTGTGGTTTTTGCTGGTGGTTTCAGCCTCCTATGACATTTCCTGTCGTGTTTATATATATTAATCGTTCTATTTGAATTTTTGTTAAAACATGGCTACAAAGCCTCACTTTCCAAAAAACGCCCTTTATCGTTGTATTGTATGTCTAGGTAAAAATTGTAAAACATTTGTGTGGTAAGGCAAAAAGAGACCTTTCCAACGAGTCCAAACTCATCCGAATTTGTCGAGCCTAACCGCAATTATAAGAATTTGAAAAATTATACTTTTAAAGTACCCCAACCACTTTATTATTAAAAATATTCAAAACATGTCCAGAATGAAACAGTTTCTCCACTGATAACTTTCTGCTAGTCAGAAGTACCACATTATTAGTAGATTGATGATGAAAATTGCAATTGTTTGACTAGCACGGCACGCCCTCTAGTGGGAGTTTTAAAAACGTGAAGATAATATCCAGCGATTTTTATGGTGATTTTCTACATGACAGTTGTACAGTGTACAGTGAACCGTGACTGACATACAGCCGATGACTTCTCTTATTTGATCACCCGGTACTTAATAATGCATCCATTTCTTTTTGTCTCATGTGTTGGTTTTTGATAACTTTTTTAAGTTTTTTTTCTTTCTTACCATCTAGTCCTGTTAATTTTGATTCTTTCTGCTAGTCAAAAGTACCGCTTTATTAGCGAATTTGTGATGAATATCGCAATTTGTTGGAGTATTAATGCAGTTCACGCCCTCTACTGGTGGTTTTAGAAACGTAAAAATAATGTTTAGCAATTTATCATAGTGACTTTCCATATGACAGTTTTTTTCCGGAGCGTGTATAGTAAATCTTTTCTGTCATTCAGCCGACAACTCTTCTTATTTGATCACCTGGTACATAAAACGAAGTGCGGGTAAAAGAGTAACTACAAAAAATGTAAAATAGTGTGATAACTATAGAATGTATTGTTGCGCCCATGGAGTTACTAGAACAAGTTAAAATGATAGATTTCTAGAATTTTTTATCTCTTAAATATTTAATTATCTTCTAGAATATTATTCTACAACTATAAAAGCGTAGTCATGTAGTTATTGAGACAGTTGCGAATTGTCATTAAATGCGATTTGATATAAATTATAACGTGTTATATTAATTGTGAGTATCTATCAGAATTATATTTACTGTAGTTTAAAGGATGCGGGGCTTGTATCGTTGCGGTCAAATTCGGTTTTTAGTAAGTTGCCGAGTGTTCTTAAAATTTGAATTTCAGATCTGGTTTAGCCTCAGGGTTTCTTTATTTCTGTTAAAGGTTCTAAATGTTTATGGATCTCGATGGTCTTCGTAAGTAATGTCTGTTATGATAACCGTTAACGCCAGCTAGTAACTTGCAGCTATCGAAGAGTATCTATCTAATGAACCCTTAAAATGTATTGCAGAGAACCGATTCTAGCATAGATGTGGAGTGTTCAACAACAATCTAATAACCTTTCGTGCTTCTAATCTTTTTATGTTTCTTTACAACAGAAAAAAATAGTGTTTCTCTGAAAGTAATACATTGCGAAATTTGCTGAAAAAACTCTTGTTCATACCACAATAAAAACTTTCGATGGCTTTATTGATTGACTTCTCTAAGGTGGAAAATAAAGTCAGTTGCTTTGCCAGGCGAATTATCACTTAGGAAAATATCAAGTTACTTTATATGGGATTAAGATCAGATAGAATTCTAATTCAGTGGACATTTTTTTAGTACTTTTCCGGAACACCTTAGATTTTTAATTTTTAAATTTACTTTTACCATCGTTTAATTCATAAGATAATTTAAAAATCGGTGACAATAAATAGAAAATATAAATTAAACGTATTTATAAAAATTCTTATTTTAACTTAAGCAAATATAAAAAAAAATATTATTAATTTAAGAATGTGTACCAAATTATATATAAATTCGGCGTTTTTTTTGGTGTTTTTGTGTATTGAAAGAAAAATCAGAAAAACAAATATATAGAAGAGAATGGAAAAGATCATTTTACACAAAGCAACACTCACTTCTCAAACACATTACGTTTTTACATTATTAATTTCAATAACAAAATTTTTATAAGTTAGAATGTATTATTTTTATTAAAACCAATTTTAATGTCGTGTTTTTAAATAGTTTTTTACTGTTAACTTATAGTTTTGATTGAAAGTACTAAACGATAAGAAATTTGATAATTTAATCTCTGATATTTGAGGCGTAAGTTTTTATTATAAAACCGTCTGGGAATTATCTCCAATCTGATGTAAACACAATATATTTTGTAAAATTTGTTTCAATAATGTAATTTGAGGGGATTTGGTTAAAGTTTGTTTGCACCGAACAATAAAAATTAAATGATTTTTCTGAGTAACCTGAACTTAATATTTGAAATAAATGTAAAACGCAATTTGTACTTTTATTGACTCAATACAAAAACATAAATGTATCCGGCAAATTAGTTGAAAAAACAGCCATCAATTTCTTTAAGTTTACATTTGACATTATGATGTACAATTGGTCATACATTTTTGGAACTTCCTAATTATAATGAGTAGGTTTAATTACGATATCGTGACGAGTCTTAAAAAGACTTAACTAACATTCGCATTATTATTTTAATTAATAACACAAAGTAAAAATCATGCCCCATTGTTATTTAAAAAAAAAAATATTAAATAAAATTAAAATCATAAATTACAATGCGTTGAAAATGTATAAAGGAAAAGTCAACAGAAACGAACAATGGCGGAGAAAAAAATTA
Organism: Abscondita cerata; assembly: GCA_030710515.1. Classification (NCBI taxonomy): domain Eukaryota; kingdom Metazoa; phylum Arthropoda; class Insecta; order Coleoptera; family Lampyridae; genus Abscondita; species Abscondita cerata. The sequence continues at coordinate 58,077 of JALBCR010002080.1, forward strand.
TATTTCACAAATTAGCTCATCAAAGCGTTTAGAATTTTTCAGACGTTCTCTAGAAAATCCAAGAATTAATGAAGTTCGCTGAGCTATCACAACGACTTTATTTAAAAAAAAAATTCTACTAACCACAACTGCGTTTGTTTTAAAATTATTATCATTGATTATAAAGTTCTTATTATGCTTTTTATCAAGGTTTTTCTTTCAGACGAAAAGTAGCTTTCGATCAATTTAAACTTCATCATCGAAGGAAGACTTGCAATGGATTATAATCATGACGAAATTAGATTACAAAAGTTATGAGTCACGAACAACATTAAAAATCACTATTGGGAATTCTCTCGAGACAAACGTAAATAACAGATGATATTTAATCCATTTCAATGAATAGATAATAAACGATTTATTGGATTTTTATTTTATAATGGAAGCAAGAATATATAAACGTTCAACAACAGTCATCCACGTTTTTGTTGCAATTACGTACGTGCATATCTCGTGATGTGAAGAATATTTTGATTGAAATTATGTAGGTGTGCATTGATTTTAATGACACGTGCATCGCGTCACACTAAACAAAAACGATGTCAAAGCGCTATCCAGAAACTGAGGATTCATTTGATTTCGTTAGTATTTTCTTACGTCATTTCAAAATCTCCATTTATGTAATTTTTCTTGTTAGAATTTTTTTCATAACTTTATGGTAATGTTATTACTAAACACCCACAACTTCTAATATTGGGTCGTTCCACAATATTGGTTTTGGGAGAGCATTTTCAACTTGTTTTTATTTGATTAAAATCTAGGATTCAATTTTTTATGTCGACGAAGGAATACTATATTTGAAATATATATATTAAATACCACTTTTTAAAATAACAAACAATCTTGACGTGCTCCATAAAATTACATTGCGTTTATTCCAAAGATAATAACAAGGGAAAAACAATTTGCCTTGAAGATTGAACGCTTTTGTAATTGAATTTTTTTAAATACATTACATTTGGGTATATAAAACACTTTTTTGGTAATCATTTCTTGAAATCTGTAATTTAACAAAAATTTAATGAATCTATTGGTTGCAGAACTACCAAAACTAATTTCTATCCGTTTAATTATAATGTTTTTAGATAAAAAGGCAAAATACTGTTACAATACAAAACCACTGATTTACATTGATTTGTGCGATCAAATACAAAAAAAAAATTTTACTTAATAATATTTTATTTTCTCTTTGATTGTTACGTTATTATAACTTTTGCATAGAAAAATACTATATGACATGTTACTCAGTTAGAATGAAAATCTACTCGTGGTTTCTCACACTCGCCTAAAGCTCGCGTTGTTCTGTTAAATAATTTTCTTTTTTTCTTGGGGATTTATGACATCATAATGACGTATAACAACGGAAATTACTGTATAGACATATAGCAGTCGAAGAAAAAAGATTCCGTATGATTCCATTAGAATCAAAACGTATGGTATTACGAATTTCTTTATAAATAAATCATTACTATTAAAACTGCGATTCAATTGTCAAAAAGATAATGGTAGAAAATATAATACAAGTAGGAGGTCAAAAGTAGGGTACATTTTATCTCTGATTCTGACTTTACGTCGGATTTACCAGATTCTGATGTAAGTGGGGAAAAATTTGGAAGAATTTTCGACGTCGAGAATAGGAATCCATAGAGGATTTTGACTTTGAAACCATAGTCGTGACAGGTATCAAGAACAAAAATAGGTCAATTATTACAAAATATTTACTTATTTTATCCCTATTTTAGATCTATTTTGGCCCTCTTCAGGCAATTTGTTTACTTCTTTTTTATTTCCATTCTTCTTTATTCCTCTCACATAAATATTTTTATAGAGAACTCTGACCGTATAAACAGGAAGCTGTGAACAACTTTACTTGAAACTACAAAATGGTTGATAAAATAGATTTTGAATTTTATTATGAGGACTGAGATTTACCTTAGCAACGACTTCAAATTTTATGAGCCAAATTTTATTTTACATGGATATTGTTCATTCAACATAAATTAATTGTTGCACGACATGTTACTTTGTTATTTTGTGGTTTCCATTTGTCTGTTTATATACCTACAGTCTTTAGTTTTTACAGCTATATTACTTTAAAAAGCATTCACATAAAAAAAAAGATTTACATTTTTCATATGGGGGAAACCAGTGCAAACAAAAATATGACTTCCTTCATATATGTGCCTTCAAACTCCAATTTTCTTGACATTTCGACTTTAAAGTCCTATTTCCTATTCATCAAGTCGAAGTTTGTACAAAAAAGTGAGCATAAACAAAATCAAAACAAGTCAAGGAGAAAACACTAAAATACAATGTGAAAAAAATCGCTAATATCATACAAAGCGCTCTCATGTAATAGGTTTTCTAGTTTCTTTTTAAAATTATTTGCACTTTAATTCTCTTTAAAATTGACTGGTAGATGATTATGGAATTTACAACAATTATTCATAAATGTTGTTCCAAATTTTGACAATTTATGATTTGGAATTGTCAAATTGTTTTTATTTCTAGTTGAATACAAATGATAATCAGACTGTAGTTTAAATGACCGTAGATGACAACAATATTTCTTGTTTAAGGCTCGCGGACTTTGAGATTCACCCAAAACTTTGCCGAGTTTTGGGAATACGGACCAAAATTAGGGAATTCCGACTTAAAAGCACCTAACTTGAAACCGTTAGTAATAATAGGCATTTATCACCACAAGTAGCTTAAACACGAGTTACCTTTAAAAAAATTGTCCAAACTTAATTTTAATTTGAACCATTCATTTAAATCCCCTTCTCAAGAAAATGCACTATAAAAATTTTTACCGATGAATTAATAGTTATTTAACAAACATAGTTATTTAACAAACGAGTGTATTAATAATGGCGATTAACAATCGAGATATTTTGTATATATGTATATATTTTAATGTTTGAGATTGTTAATCCCCGTTTAATCCAAGAGTTAGTTACACAACTTTTCCGTCGACCGTACTTTGTAATTATAATAAAATTATAATTTAATAATTTTAGAAAAGATATGCTATTGTGAATGCACCTTTACAAAGTACCGTTTTGTGAACTCACCACAATTTTTTAATTGTATAACATAACTTAACTTCGTTGTTTTTATTTTTTTGTGAGCTTTGAATTTAATTATTCTTTGCCAGCGAAACAAAGTGTATAAATCTTTTTTGTGAGAGCGGATTAGTGCTTATTCAAAATGATGCACCTACAAAGACCGAACCAGAAATAGTTGACAATGTTTGATAAATGATACAAAAAGCCCAAGTACATCTCTAAGTTGCCTGTAAACAAGTTGAACTTTTGATAATGACTTGTCACATCATACATTTCACTTTAATGTTATTTCACACAACATGCTCATGTAGAGTTTATTAAAAAAACATTTTTTTAAAGTGGTTCTCCTACACCTCCAAAGATATTTTTAGGAGTCGGGCCATTTCTTTTTTTGAACAATGAGTAAACAATATTGAAGAACTGTGTGAGACAATACTTTGTAAAATAGATTAGCTAAACATCGTTAAATGTTATTAAGTGTTATCATCGGAATGTTGTATACAGTACAAAAATGTCTCAAAGTTTGTTTGAACAAATTGAAGATTTATTATAACTGTAAATTAATGTTGATTCGTTATTATTAAAATTTGCTTTGGTGCAAATTATGACAGACTTTTATTTACATTTTCAAATTGTATTTGGTTAGCAGATAAAATGGCAACTTTAGGTATATACATGTATGCTTAGTTGCCTATACTCAAATCGTTCATTAATAGAAAATCGTTCACTAATAGGGGTCATTAATGAACGATTTTGTTTACGTCAATGTAAGTCATAAATGCACGTTCGACGGAAAAAAAATTTTACTTACTTTTAATTTAATACTGTTCGAATTATAAATGTTCATAGATGTGAAATTGTTTGCACTTAATTTTATTTTCTTGAATTTTCTAGTGTGCCATGCTTCAAATTAAACAATTGACATGATTAAGTTAAAAAATTTGAAGGCGGGGAATTTTTTAAAATATGTTTAAGTCTACAAGAGGATATAAATGATTATTCCTTAAGAAAGTTATGGCAAAAAAGTCAAAACGGATTCTGGAATTAAGCAGCTTTTTATAGTTGGTAGTGCCTGGTGCATAAGAATACTATCATAATCTAAAGAAATTATGGGACCACAGAATTAAAACTTGCTAATATTCTTACAGCAGTCATGACACACGCTTCATTGTATCCTCGTCATGTTGATAAATACCACTTGTCCCAAATCGGCAAAAATTTAAAAAATGACTTTGCTTTAATCACGTCTGGGTCACCAAGTGTAGTTTACTAGTTTAGTTAATTACAAATACTTTTAAATTAAAATAATATATAATATTAAGACAATTTTCAAACTTTAATTCATGAAACTCAAAATTAACAGCAGGTAGTATTTATCTGTTATCTATAGTAACTAATAATATTAATAAATTTGTAAATTAACAAAAAAATTAATTTAACCGTCCTACCTCTTAAAGCAGGTGATATTATAATACAATCACATCCACATGAACTCTTGCAGGCAATTGTTATGAATGAACTTTTAGGAGAAAAGTTAGCAGTACGAAACCGTTACAGTTCTTACTTCACAATTTTCACAAAATGTTAGTATGTAAATGATGAAAGCAACTTTTCATATAAGAATTGATCCGTTACGCATACAGAGTTGTTAAAATTGCACTAAATCTTGAAGCAATAATAAAACAACCGACATTAACAGCCTCACACCAACAAGAATACCAAATAATAATACAATTGGATGAAAAAAATGACCAAATATAAACTGTTATGACGGCAAAACCATACCATTGCAAAGGCAATAATGGTAGCAGAAGTAAAAGTAATTATTAAAATAAGACTGGACAATGTAGGTACTTAATTTATGATAGTTGTTATTTTCCAGCAAGAAAGAAGTCTGCCGGGAAAATATTACTGACATTTTTAGTATCTCACACCTAATAGAACAGGACTGTAATAAATTTAGTCGTAGTCTTAGCTGAAAAGCTGGTATATTATTGGAGCTAGTATACTGTAATATTCAAATAGAGTCATCTAATGCTGTTTTTATAATTTCCATAAATGTTTTGGGATCGTCGTGATTAGTAAAAAGCTTGGATACATCTGTGTGAGCTGGATATCATTCTAAAAAGTATTTCATTGAGAAAAGAGTTACAGTTATGAGTTAAAATTTATTGCCCTACTAATTGTACCTTTTTTGGTATATTTTATTATTGTTGCACAAACACATTAAATTCAAGTGAGAAAAAAAAAAATTGATATCTTTCAAGACAATAGGGATTATAGAAAATTTAATTTCTTATCAATGCTTTTCACTGATATTTTGCATTATTATAATAATTGTTACAGTTAGATAACAGTCATACCTATAGAGCTGACTTTGAGCTCATTTGTAAACAAAATTGTTTATACCTACAAATAGTTGTAAGGAACTTACACAAATATAGTATAGAAAATTACACTAAAAACGATAGCTTGATAACTTTGAAACCGTTACAGTTTACAACAATTTAGAGAACAATTTTTGTGGCTGTGGAGCTTTTAAAATAAATTTAATGATGTATTCATATTGTGATGCAGTTTTCTTAATTTACTAACAAACACAGAAAATGAAACTAGGAAAAGGCGTATAACTTGATAACTATAAAAAATTAAGGTTTACAATAACAGTTAGTTACAATTAGAGGACATTGTAGCAATAGCGTACTATTACCTCATTTTAAAGGTAACTTAAGTACCTATTTTTTGTCTTTCACATAGACAGAAAAATATATTAAGAAAACCCGCAACTTGATAACTCTACTTCGTTCCAAGAAAAGTGTAAACAAGGTTTACCGCAGAACTCCACATCGCGCCGATAAGCGAAAATAAAATTGCGTTTTGGAAAAAATAGTTCAAATAAAAGCTATAAAAAATAGAATTTCCAACAACTTTTATTTCTTAACTTTTTTTGTAAAATTGATATTGGTGGAGGTATTGTTATAATAATTAGGGTCACGTAATTGTTATATCTCAGTAATTACTTATCGGATCAAAAATAATTTAAACAAAAGTTGAGTGTAATTACTTTATAAACAGCTTTTTATTTAAAAATAAAATGAGAAAGCAAATTTATAAAAGATTTTTTTTTAAACTACTTTGGTGGAATTGTATGGTTTGCATTAATTTCCGAGCTTCTTAACCAGAACAATTTGTCTATAGATATCAAATCGACAATTAATGATTTAATGTTAATGCATTAAAAATGTTTGACTTTCATTGCAATTATTATTTTTGGTCAAATAATCATAAATGATGCAGGTGCATTTTGTTCCTACAGATGGGATTAGAAAAAAAAACAAGCATTTTTGTTAAGAAGTATCCATTTCACGACCGCAAGTAAATTTTTGGAGACACGTGTTTTTCAGTTAGTATATTGTTTTTGATGTTCAATTTTAGATTCACCGTTTGGTTATAATTCACCGTTTGGCTACTAATTTACCTGTCGGTTTTTAACCGCCGCATTTTAAATATTCGTCACAACATATGTTTTCTTACTTCTTCGCTTAATTGACGTATTGGAATTTAGACTATTAAGTTTACGTGTGGTTTTCTTCTTCTTTTGGTTAATTTGAATTGACGTTTCTACGTATACGTCTGGCGAAATGACAAAAAGGATCAGAACGCTAGAAGAACTATTTATTAAATGCCAACAAAGCGTTGGTTAAAAGCAGTTTATTATTCGGATGTGCTACTATAGCACGAGATTGGGACACTAGATGTCGCAACAAACTTACTTCAAACGTTTTGAGTCATTTAGCCGACAACCACATCTTGTATAAATGTGAACTTATTATCAAATTTTCTCACTTCTGCAAAGTCTCAAAAGACGGTGTTTGTTTGCAATTGTTCAAACAACTGGAGTTTTTTCAGCTGACGCTTAGTTTGCATTTAATGATCAAAGACGTTTTACTAACAATTTATTTGTCTATTACGTACATTCTCAATTATATGAAGTAGCAAATACAGCAAAAGAAGGGAAACATACATACATTAATTTTAAAATTGCAAAAGTTGGAGTAAGTGCTACAGTAAAATATTTGATTGAAAACTAAACAAAAATTTTCTCTCATAGTTTATAATGTCTTGCGTCACGTTTTCCAGTTACAATATACCCTAACGCTTTTTTATGATCCATTTTATAACATTTGCGTGTACTTTTTTATAGCAATAAAATTTGATACCATTTTGATGCACTTTTTATTACAAAAGTTGCATTAACTTATTGCTTCAGTGTTTCCTAATCTGACAGTACAGTATTATGAGACTATTAAAACGTAAAAAAGAGTTATTACCACACAAAAAAATTAATTTGGATTTTATTATTTTAGTCAAAATGTTCAAACTAATGACAAATTGAGAGTTGCCGTCAAGTATTGATTTACACTTAATTTTTGTTTAATTAGGTACCTATATGATAAAAGAGATAAATTTATGTGCTTAAACTGAAAGCGGTCGATAATGCTATTTTTCAGAAAATGCTAAACGTAGAACGGATGATTATAATTATTAAAAATAAAAAACTTTGGAAGTTATTGCGACTACATAAAAATTAATGAACTAAATTATACACGGTGTCTAAGAAATAAGTACATTAATTTTAACCATTTTAATCCAACTCATCAAGATGAATAACTTTTCTATGTGCTATTTTTTTCAAAATCTCAAGTTTGTTTTAATTTTTCCCCATAAATTAACAAATTCTCATGTACTGTTCTCATTAAAAATACCAACAATAGGCAGCGTTTCCTAGCACCAAATAAGATATCTTGAGATTTTGAAAAAATGACACATAGAAAAGTTGTTCATCTTGGTGAGATGGATTAGTGGTTAAAATTAATGTACTTATTTCTGAAACACTCTATATTTTTTACGATTTCATAATTTTCATTTATTACATATAGGATAATGTTAAAATACAGTAGAATAAGTGAAATATAATAATATTAAAAAAAAAAACTTTAAGATAAAAAGCTTCATCTAAAGCAGGTTCCACTGGAAGAGTACTCATTATACATGTGGCATTCAATTTTTGAATTGCCAAAAATATTTTCTAATACAAGTAAAATTTAGAGCTGCAATCACCATATATTTTATTTAATTTTGTGCCTATTTTCTTAATGAAATCTTTGGCTTCGTAACACCAAGGGCCTAATGTTTTCCCTGGGTACTGGAGAAAGTAATAATATCCAGAAGGTATTGTTTTGTATTTTAAACGCAGAACCAGATTTTACAACGCATTCTTTTAAATAAGATTGGGCAACTGATACTGTGTTAACGCAGTTGAAATTTCAATGGATACCAATCTTCGAAACAAATGAGACTCATACCATCCGGTCGTTTTCCATAATCTCTATGTAGACCAGTAGGTTCAAGTGTTAATTGAATATTTACAGATGTTAAAGCACGATGTAGTATTTCGTTTAGTTCAGAATATCCTGGAAGCCGACCAAGACAGCGAGTACAGTTAAGACCATGGAGGCCATAGCTGTCAACCTGAGTCTTGCATGAGCAGAAATGTGGTTGACTAATTTGACTTTCCTTTCTTAAACCTGTACATATACGAAAAGTATTGTTGTTCATCAGAGTACCAATATTTTTTGACGATATTGTTTGAAGCGATGCTTTAATTGTAGTGTTTGAAAACGAGCAATGTCAGTCGTAGCTTCAAAATTAAGTTCTGAGTTTACAATACGTTTGATGTTAATTAAATTCTCAATTCTTTTGATAATTTTTTATGCCGGTCAATCTTGGTTTAAATTATTCCATTTTGACAAGAGTTTTACTTTTGAGGAAAATTAAAGTTTTACCAGAACCAGTCTCTCTTACGATCTCATAAGGAAGGGTAGTTTTAGAATTGCTAAACAATTCTTAAGTAGAAAGTATGCAATAAAGGAAGGAAGAATTTCTAATCCGAGTAATTTTTATTTAACTAATTTTTCGGATAAAATATTTGTTGATTCGTCAATAAATAAAGGCGAGCCAAGCAATTCCAAGTCTTTCTTGCGTATTACACGCATATTTGGAGCAATTTCTTGAAATGTAGCCAATAAGTCTTTATCTACTTGCTCTGAACAAAAAAATAACTCACATTTGGAGGAATAAATTTTGAGGTCTATATTTTTGCTGCTGTCTATCAAAGTTTTAAAATCATTAAGTACATCACCATAATTGCTCAACATGCAATCATCATGGAGATGATTTTAACAAGTCAATTAGTTGAATAGATAAACTAAATGCTAGTGGTCTTAAAGGATCTCCTAGTTGAACGCCAAGAGAATTTCAGATAACATTGTCACATAAAAGAATAAATATTTGGCCTTTTCTTTTTAATTTCTTGTAGTACAATATCACTTTCTACTGAATTAAATGAGAACAAACCTTATTCGTATTTAATGAGGAGGTGACGTAAGTACGGGCTGGATAGATAGCTGTTTTACAACCATGTTTAGTCAAAAACCCGAAAATTCTGTGGTCGTAGATAACTTCTAATTTGTTCACGAACATAAGACCACGCAATTTTGGCTATTAAGCGTCACTTAACTTCACTTAACATGAGATTTGAAATAACAGTGCTATTAAAAGTGTTGTAGAAGCATTATACGCTGAAGCAAAAGTTTGATCTTTCAAATTTTGCTGTCGTAATACATCAATGCACGCAGAACTTCCAAGAGGGAATTATTTAATTTGATTATCTACATCAGCAATGTTTGTCACTAAAGAATATTCATTTTCTAAAGGTGTATGATGTAGCTGTAGATTTCGTGTAGGTTGGGGATGTTTTCTTAGTAAAATGGACTGTTCATCAGTTGCAGCTAATATAAAATTTGAACTTAACAGCTTAACAGCACCTCTAATATCATCTACTTTTATTTCAATTTTCTTATCTAAAGATATTAGTTGACATTTCTTCCGTTTACTTGAAACAATTACAGAAAGATTTATAATGCTAATCTTAATTACCCAAATCAAAGATGTTTTATTTTTTCTTCCTCTTGGCAGCCATAGCTAGTAGGAATTCTACGAAAGATGCGAGTATTTCCTCTCAATTTTCTTTGTTGATCATAAAAAGAGATGCTTGAATTTGCTGATGTTCTTTTTGGTACGTCAGTATGAATTTTGCTAATGTGAATTTTCAGATCTATTTCAGTTAAGAAATATTTCTAGTTCTTTGTACAACAGTAAAGACATTGAAAACCCAGGTTGAATGTGCTTTTTACTGTTGATAAGCAATGATTATTGATGAGTTTACTGTGCGATGAATAAAAATTACTGTCATTACGTTTATCGAGGTTATTCCTTCTGTTGTTAAAGAGACACTTTCATGATCCTGCATCCTTTCTATCCTAAGGACACCACGTAGTTTTTTATGAAATTAAGGACGCTACGTCTTGGGTAATTGACCATATTCTACTCAGAGTCTGATAAACTTTCATTGTATTTTAATATTATTAAAAATAATGATTTAAAAAGGGTTGTTGCAATTTTATAAATGGACTCAATATTTTTTTTTTTTTGCTGCAGGAACATTAAAAGAAATGTTTTGCGCAGACCCTACATCGTTCCAATACGTGTAAAAGAGTATCTAAAGTGTTCAGCGACAACAAACATTGAAAGGGCTCAAGAGGAATTACAGTAACTACACTGTCTAAAAAATATGGTGTTGTTAAATCAACATGTTACTCTTTCTACAAGAAGAGAGAGAAAAATCTTTGTACTGTTAACCACACATTAAAGCCAAGTAAAAAATTTACCAAGGTTGAGAACTTATGTGTATCTAACAAGGGTAAAAGCTAGTGAGAGAAATCTTAAAAAATTACTAAATTTCTACTCAACTTTAAATTCAACAAGTACTAATGTAAAATTTATTGCAAGTGATGGGTAGTTGCAGTTTTACAAATCGTTGTGGAATCCGAATATTAAAAATTACGGGCGAAATACTGACATCTCAACCAGAACTTGTTGATCCTTTTACAGTACAATGGACTAAACTAATTGAAGAATGTGGATTTTCTGATAATCAAATCCATAATGCAGATTAATTAATTAATGATCCATAATTCAAATTTTCTACTGCTTACAACCATCTGACGAGAAACTTTAAGATTCTAGTAGATGCAAATTAAGAAAAAGAAAGATATATGTAACTTATCTCTCCACAAAAAAAATAAGAAATATAAGCATAGACAAGCAAAGACTAAACAAATCATCAAAAAAAAATAGAAAATTGCACAACAAACAAAAGTACTTAACTCTAAGATAGAGATGACATTGTGAAGAATTGCTAAAGAACCGTCAAAATAAAGACAAACCATTAAACTGTAAACTATTAACAGAAACAGAAGAACAGGTGGCAATGAAGGAAACACTTGAAGAAATAGTAAAAGTACTAAAAGCATCTGGATGCAAAATTGGAAACAGGTGTTAATGTAGTAAGACCTCTATTTCTAAAAAGTTTAGTAAAAGATACTAAAAGGCATATTCACAAATTTGCCGACAGATCGTGTGATCAGTTTAAAAAGTTGACTTAAAAACAATCGAAAATCGCATGCAGTAAAATTACGCAGACAAACACTGACCATTAGTCGACAGCTAAGATCTTTACCAAAAACTAAAGTGTAAGTTCGCGATTGCGCAAGGTGTCGGACAAATCCCAATGATGAGTAACAACCATCTGTGACAAATACTTTTTGCGATCTAAAGGGACAACATGGTGCTAACGTAGCATCCCTCACTCAAAGAAACCAATTTAAAATGTAATGATTGTGGCTACTTCCTCACAAGAAGTGTTGAACTTAAGTGTTCAAATTCTTCGCGAAAATGGAACATTGTGTTCTATTAGTACTGAAGTGTAGAAATAGAAACCACTTGTCTAGTAATTGGTCACCGCTAGAGCGAAAGTGATTTCTCGTGATCCATAAGAACTGAAATGGAATGAACCGCAGACATGGAATAATAAATCTATCGTGGCAGAACCAACAACAACCGCACCAGCATTTGCTCCGCTACAAGCTATCACCTATCCACCAGCACGAAAAAATAAGATCAAGGAATGAGATGCTAATGGCCATCCAACGCAAACAGCTCAACTAAACTCAATCTCCCCTGATTGATATTAAATAACTATATTGTATTGTATTTTTGATTAGTTTTGAAACTATAGTGCACCCGCGCTTTCTTGCACCTATGCACTAGGACCGCAAGCGGTTCCACTTGTTGGCTGTCTCCCGGGCGAGCTCCAGCGCCGCAGAGCAGCCTAATCAGGCTTCCACGTAACAACCCTTCTCTAAGACGCGATACCACAGCCACTACAACTCCAACCCTGGTCGACGGGGTCAGCAGCTAGATGCCGACCCCGGCTTGGTCGTCGACCACTCGTAGTTCCAACAAGTCTCGGATCGGACAGTACATTAGCCCTATTTGGAAATAGGTCCGACCTGTACCCTGTCAGCCTACAAGAGGCCACTTTACTTTATTAGCTTGTGGCACTAGACTTCGCCTCGAACGATTTATCGATAAGTGAATATATTCTTATTCACACATGTGGTTTTTAAAGTTTTGAAGAGGGAATTTTAGAAGTTTGAAGGGGGGGGGTTTTTGTAATTGATGTTAGAAATGATATTAATAAGTAAGTAATAAGTATGAATGATCGGCGGTTCTAGAAACTTTTATATTCTTGAACGGTCAAAACTATTTAGTTTCGATAAAAGGGTTATTCAAGTAGTTTTGAGTTCAGTTGTAACTTGTCATTTAATGCGAGCTGACATAAATTTATCGTGTAATATTAATTGTGAAGCCATACTGGCCCTAAGAGTAATAATTGAAAAAATGCTATACAAAAACAGAGAAATATACATAGCATTCATTGATGCAGAAAAGGATTTTGATAGAGTGAGCTGGCCCAAACTGTTCAAAATACTAAAGAATATTGGTATTGACGAGAATGACAGGAATATAATATATAAACTATTTAAAAATCAAACCGCGGTAATAGAATACAATGACGAACAAGACGAAGCAAAAATCAGAAGAGGAGTCAGACAAGACTGCAGACTATCGCCTCTGCTGTTCAATATATACATACAGCAAGTCATTAATGAACTTAATACAATACAGACTTCAGGTGTACACATACATGGAGAAAGAATAAACACTATAAGATACGCCGACGACAATCACGGAAACACAGGAAGAATTAAAACAAGCAATAGAAACTATGGACAACGTTTTTCAAAAACGGCTATAACATCCAAGATAAACAAAACCAACACAAAAGTGATGAAGTGCTCAAGGAACAACCAAAATATGGATGACCAGATCATTAATGGAGAAACAATAAAAACCGTAATGGCAGAATTCAAATACCTAGGGAGCATAATCACGCAGGACGGAAGATGCATCAAAGAAATAAAAAACAGAATAAATATGGCCAAGAGAGCTTTTTTACGAAAAGAAACAACTACTTACATCGAACGGCAACAATAGACACAAGAGTACAATTTACAAAAACATACATATGGAGCCTAGCGCTATATGGGTGCGAATCGTAGACAATAGAAAGCTGAACAAAAAGAAAATAAAATCCTTCGAGATGTGGTGCTTCAGAGGAATATTAAGGGTCTCATGGACGGAAAGAAAAACAGATGAAGAAGTACTAAGAACAATAAAATAAACAAGGAATATTTGGAACCACATAAAGACAAGAATAATGGAAATGATAGGCCACATATTGAGAAGAGAAGGCATACTAAAAACAATAATTGAAGGGAAAATAACTGGAAAAACCCCAAGAGGAAGACTACGCTTACAATATATTAAGTAAATAAAAATAGACTCGGGCAGTGATAATTATAAAGAAATGAAAAGCAAGGCCCTAAATCGACAAACATGGAAGACTGCAACAAACCAGTCGAAAGACTGATAACCGGGGAGGGAGGATTAATGGTGTCTGTCAGAATTATAAGAACTGTACCTGTTAAAATAAATAAACTCTTAATAGTGCAATACGATCCGGCTGCGGTTAATAACCTCGCGATTATGAACGCGAAAAAAAGCGATAACAGTCGTAACAATATTTTTATCCTAACCTAAAATAAAATAACATAATTTTAGTTTTATTTTAAATATCAGGTGGCATCCTAATAATAAATTTGCGGTTAATTTGACAAATTCCGAATAATCAGACATTCATTACAAACAATAAATCGAAAATTCAACGTTTTTTGAGTTTTAAGTTTTAAGTTTTATTTATAATTTTAAGATAGAAGAAGATATTGAGATGCGGTTTTATTGGGTTGTTCGGCTGTCATGTGTCTACCTAACGACGTAAGAAAGTTAATCAGTGCATTTATTTTTTTAGAATAGTATATTGTATTACACGAGGAGAAAATCACAGTTTTCATGCGGAGTGTGTTGGCTACGCGGGGTGGTAGCGAGCGCTGATAATCGCAGCAATGAAACATGATTTTATCCTTCAAGTAATACACTATACTTTTCCACGACCAGTATGTAGTGTATCTGAGTTTTATCAAAATTTAATTTAAGATTTAACTGTCAGTTTGGCAATTAAAAAAAATATAGCTGTTTTCATGACTACTAAACATTTTTTTTATTCACCAATAATTATCAACTTTACTTTTTATTTGAAGTGTAGACGTCGTTTTGACATATTTTCAGGTTAAATAAATAAATGTCAGTTTCAAATCAAAACGAGCAACCAATCAGCTTTTGCAACTACATTCAGTCAATTGGGGGTATATATCGATACCTCCAAATTAGAACATTGTAACTGGCAAATTCACATTTAACAGGAGGGGTGTTACAATATTTCCGTGAGTTTCATTCGTCAATATCATTTGATACAACTAAAAATATCCGTTTAGTTTATTACTAGTATGATTTACAAAAAGCCATTTAACAATCTCTGTATCATTTTCCGTCGTTTTAATTATTTTTGTGTGTTTAGTGTCAATTACAATTTTGTTCATTTTCACTTTATTTGGCAAAAACATTGTAAGTGTATTTACAATGTTTTGACATTAAATACCAAGAACTGCAGTGGATGATACAATTATGGTGTTATGCTCAAATCCGTAAAATATGATTGTAAAGTCCATTTAGCATCTTGATTTTTTTTTTAAAAATAATTAATCATTTAAAAAATCATAACTTATCAATAATGTTTAACTATAAATTTACGCGTGATAGAAAAGTAATATAAAAACAAAGTCTTTTAGAACAACATTATGAAAAATTTTATTACTGGATGCGTATAGGATACTACAGTTGAACTTAAAAATACGTTTACGCAATTCAACAAATCGATTATTATTATTGAAAACTACTACAGTTATTCTGATTCACTATCACTTTCTTTTTCATTATTGCAATGGAGTGATTCATAAAAGTATCTGTAGGTATCTGGCAATTTAGTTTTCAGATACTGTAAATGCTCGAATTTTTTGGGAATTGGCAATGGATTGTTGTAGCACTTTTGAAGTACTTTATCATTTCTGCTAAGCGAAGACGATGTTCTGGTCTTCTTTGCTTGATTTAAATTTATAGAATATGAAGCTCCGTCTAATTCATACTTATAAGATATAAGTTCAGGGTTTTCTGCTTCTACCATTATTTCAGTTATATTGTTCCAGGTAATCTTTTCTCCGTTGGTGTTCTTGGTGAAATTCTTAAAGTTGTTGCTGAGTTTTTGAAATCAAAGATATCGTCTTGGCTCAATTCTTTCACATTGTAGGTTTTCCTTGTACTTTGCCATTTTAACTAGCATTATTAACTGATCAGGTGTAAATAAATCAACATGACGTTTTCTTTTTTCAATGAGTGCATGAACACTATCGTTTTCGTTTTGCGTGTGCCCCTGCTCAAGAAATCTGTGGATAATGGAAATTTTATGACAGTTAACGGTATAAAAGTACATGCTGACTAAAACTTTGTTTTTATTTTGACCAATGCAATTGTCAGAGTAAAATATAAATTTCTTTTTACCACTCTTATTCATCTGTATTAAATAAAGATACAAACAACTTGCAATTTCGTTGGCGCCTCTTTTACCAATAGCTTCGTGCCATATTTGACAAAATCCTTCTTTGTTCGCCAAGTCGAAAATAGTAAAATTGAAAACTGACAATTTACATTTATAGTAAAAATGTGAATTATTAGACTGCGGCAGTTGGATAACCTTTTGTAAGTCAAAACATGAAACAGATAGAGTATTGTCAATCTTTGCCTCGTTTTTACTTTCTTCTTTCTTCTTTCTCACTATGTCTTTCCCTAGCCAGATGTTTGTTTTGTTTCTCGATCATTTCTTGTGTTTTTCTTCTGCTATTTGGAACGTATTGCAGATATCACATGCATCTTTCTTTGGTTTATAAAACCCAATATTGAACTCGTTATTAAAAATATCTCTATATTGTCTTTCAGTTGCCATTAACACAAAGTCATTTTCGCCAGCCCAAGTTC
This sequence comes from Abscondita cerata, assembly GCA_030710515.1. Classification (NCBI taxonomy): domain Eukaryota; kingdom Metazoa; phylum Arthropoda; class Insecta; order Coleoptera; family Lampyridae; genus Abscondita; species Abscondita cerata. Next base: position 74,696 of record JALBCR010002080.1, read on the forward strand.
TGTATAAACTATGCATTTTCGCTATGGTTAAGCCTTCCTCTACATACAATTTATTTGTTCGCTCCCGGCAATAGTGGGATGGTACTTTGGGAAATAGAGCAATATGTTGAGCGAACACTACGTTTAATGGCCTCTGGAATTATATAAGGTCTGTTGCTATGCGAACCTCTTTTATCTGGTGTAATTATGCCAGTAGCAGAACTATCCATTTTTTTAATGCAGTCATCACCCACATATCAGTTATGCTTAATGTATTTAAAAACATTGTTTTACACACTTCGATTTTTCTAAAGCATTTTTGGCAAAATGTAAGACAAACTTGACGTTCTGCGAGACGGTTCATCATTTTCTTTAACAGAAATTCTTTTTAGGAATACGACGCACACAAGTACCGACGAATGCAGACTGTCTATTATAATTACCCATACCCCAAAATTTTTGAAATATAAGTATTCGTTGTTCATCAGAGAGTTTGGATTTACACCTTTTTTACAGTTGTCGCTGCAGCCAGGTTTCATTTCTTTCTTTTGTACTACTTTACCGCTCTTGTTAAGGTATTCTTGACCAGTTCGTATTTTTGTTTTCTGAATATTTATTTTCCAAACAGATGGATTCCTTTGCTTCTTTCTCGTATTATCTTGCCTGGGTAAAACTTCACGCTTCCTCTTTACACTACCCTCACTGTTTTCTGTCGCAATATTTACGGACAAATTAGTGCTAGTAGCTGACAACTGATCAATTATTGACTCTATTCTTTTAGGAGTAACCTTGGAGGATGAAGCATTTGATTCATTATCAGAACTGTTTGGTTCATATTCTGATAAATTGTCTTCATCTGGTGAGTTGTAATTCTCTGTATCCATTTCTGTAGGACTACTATTTTGAAGTGATATTAAATTATTGCACTGTTGATTAGTAACTTCTTCAGTAACAATTTCATTAACAGCGTTATTGCACTGTGTTTTGTTACTTCTTGTATAATCATTTCAGTATCTGGTGTTGATTTCAAATCACAAATAATATTTTCTTCTAGTGGAAAATAATATAAGCTATAGTTACTGTTTTCAATTACGTTGTTGCTACTAGTACTACATAATTCGTTATTGAGGCTTTTAAAGTATTTAAAATGAAGTACTTGATCACCGACAGCTTCATAGACATAAACTGCTTCATTATTGTAATTTTAGAAATAACTGGTTCTACGAAAAGGGATAAGAGTAACTAAATAGAAAATAATTATGAATACAAAAAATAACTATACCTGTTGAGAATATCGATACTTCAGAGGATATTAAATCATTTTCATACTCTGATGGTTCCAAAGTATTGTTCGAATTTAGAATTTTTGGCAATATAGCATTATCAACAACGAAGTTTTCAGTTTGCTCTGCAATATAAAAGTATCTGCTTATAATCTACGTTAATATAAAAGGTGAATGGACAATCTGCGTAAGCAATACTAATTGTAAATGTTATGTAAGATGATTTAATTGCAAAGAAATAATATTGTTTATTGAGGTTATGTATCATTACACTCCTTAATTAAATTAATTAACATTGACTTACCTTTTGCCTTGCCAACTCTAAAAGTTTTTTACCTCTAGAACTCATTGGGAATTACTTTTCTTCCAATCATTTACAAAAGTCTGTTAATTGTAGTAACAATATTACATATAATTTGTTTCAACACTGTAACAACATTGTATCTACAACGCGCTCAAATATTCTATCAGATAAAAAACATTGTATGTGACAAGCCGATCGTATACCACGCCAAAACTTCGAATAAAAAAAATTGTAAGTGCATTTACAATTCTATCAGGGTTTAATATTCTCCGAGCATTATCATCGCAACATACTATACAATTGCATTTGTGTAGAACACGAGTAATATGCTCATTGTAAAGGATTATGCAATTAAAGAAAAATTCAAACCAGAAATTGTAAGGTATTTTACCATATTATTAACGTTAGAATGCCCAAGGATTGTACATACAATGAGAAAATATTTCACTTTATATACTATTTAAGGTGCAAAAATTAAGCGTTCTTTTAATGAAGTAAATAACTGAGATTCTGCGAATTATGAAAACGTTAAAACATGAAAATAGCCAAAATGTCGGTTACAATGTTTTAATTTGGAGGTATCGATATACCGTTACTAGTAATGAAATGATTTTCTGCAGATGTTTGGATATGACAAATTTTCTCTAGTGGTTTATGACTACGAAATGTAAAGTTTTCATAGTGGTCGTGGAAAAAATTATTTTCTTTGCGATTATGGCAGAAAACGTGTGATGGTTTTTTTTTGCTATTAATGAAAACTCATTTTTTAGCGCCATAAAAGTAACTTCTAGTAGAAAAATTTGCTTGTAGTTTAGGCAATTAAGGTTGCGTCCGTGCATTCTTGTAGCCATCACTTAAGGTTGGAAGTTCACAATTTTACTAGTTGATATAAGACCCAAGAAAAAACTCCGGCGACCTCACCTGTGTGAAGTTAGCCCTGCACTTTACGAATTTTGTTATTTTATTGATTGTACTATAATTGTGCCGTATTGTGCCGCAAATCACTTCTCCATATCTTAAAGCGTTTTTTCAATAAATTAATAAACCAAAATTTTTGTAGCCCCACCCTATTCAAATTTTGTCATTTTATTGATTGTGCTGTATTGTGCTACAATTGTGCCAAATTGTGCCGCAAATTGCATGTTTATATCTTAAAGCGTTTTTTAAATAAACTGTAAAAAACAAATTTTCGTAGCCCCGCACTTTTCGAATTTTATTATTTTATTGATTGTGCTACAACTGTGCCATATTGGACCGCAAATTGCATGTTTATATCTTAAAGCGTTTTTTAAATAAACTGTAAAAAACAAATTTTCGTAGCCCCGCACTTTTCGAATTTTATTATTTTATTGATTGTGCTGTATTGTGCTACAATTGTGCTGTATTGTGTCGCAAGTTGCATCTCCATATCTTAAAGCGTACTGTGTACTATTAAATAGACAACAATACAATTTCTTTTGTCAATTCCTTTTTTTAATTGCTCGAAATATTAATGGATTTGGCAATTCAATTGTAATACGTAAATACCATACCATAATACGTGGTAATACTTAGACCTGAAAATACTTAATCTTTTTTGAAATAACATTAAAATTTTTAACAATGATTTAAATAGTTTTTAGTTAGTGCGCCTACAATCGCGATATGCCTAAACGATAGAAGACAATATTCGTTGAACAAAAGAGATAAAATAACAATGCATAATTACAATCACAATTACAGTTTTGAAGTCAAGGAGATTGATTATCCACATTAGAATTTTGAAATTTTATTAACATTTTAACACGCATTCTATCATGACAATGAAAATAGAAAAATTGGAATATACTCTGAAATGGAACACAATATCTCGTAGAAGATGGATGTATCTATTAAATATGAATTAAATAAAATTTAGTTAACACGCCCTTTTATTATTTATAATAGTATATGTTTGTTACTTTACTTGAATATTATTATTTATAATTAACCACAATTTTATTGTAGAAACAATAACTATATTTTTAATTTTGAGTGTTGCATAAATGTCAAAAATTTCTATGAAATGTAATTAAGTGTTAATCAGCCAAAATGTGCTAAGCCGCCAGTACGGAGCTACGAAAATTTTGTCAATTTATTTAAAAAACGCTTTAAGATATGGACATACGATTTGTACAATATAGCACTAATAAAGCAACAAAACTCGTAAAGTGCGGGGCTACAAAATTTTTTAAATTTAATTTTAAAATGCTTTGAGATATGGACATGCAAAGTGCGGCACAATAAGGCACAATTATAGCACAATACAGCACAATCAATAAAATGACAAAATTCGAAAAGTGCAGGGCTACGACTATTTGGTTTTTTCAATTTATTTAAAAAACACTTGAATATATGGACATGCAATTTGCGGCGCAATATGGCACAATTGTAGCACAATACAGCACAATCAATAAAATAACAAAATTTGAAAAGTGCGGGGCTACGAAAATTTGTTTTTTTCAATTTATTTAAAAAAACGTTTTAAGATATATACATGTAATTTGCGGCACAATACGGCACAATTGTAGCACAATACAGCATAATCAATAAAATGACAAAATTCGAAAAGTGCGGGACTACGAAAATTTTTGTTTTTTAAATTTATTTAAAAAACGCTTTAAGATAAGGAGATGCGATTTGCGGCACAATACGGCACAATTATAGCACAATATAGCACAATCAATAAAATAACATAATTCGTAAAGTGCGGAGCTAACTTCACACAGGTGGTGACCTCCAGCTTATTTTTTGGGGTTGTTATGGCCATTCATACCGGGACACCTTGTTCCTATTACTTCTGTCTACTTCTCTACAATACTATTCTTTGTCTGTCCTGGGATATTGCAAATTATATTTTAGGCGTGATTGTATCTGTATTCCGACGTGACTTTAATAACCTAACTTTTTGCGTATTGTATTGGATCGATGTGATTTGAAAGAATTTGTATAATGTAATTGCGCTTTTGTACTATTTTAGATTTGCTGTCAGGTACCCGTACCCTACGTAATTTTGCTACTTAAACTTAATATCATTAATTACCACACGTATTGGTGTGTAGAAATTTGTTTAAAATTCAGTTACTTGTTTGTCAAATCGATTACAAATTTATACTGCGACCACGTTTTTTTTCTAGTGGCGTAGTTATTTGTATACTCAGTATACTATTGGCGCGGAGTAATAAACCTGTCAAAATTATCGAATCTCCCGTATTGCAGTGGCGTAGGTACCTGATAAGTTTGGAAAATCATATTTTTAGTAGGTAAATATATTATAATAGTAAAATCTACCTTGATATGAATTATTATGTGGTTTCTTTTATTGTTTCAATCCTTACTTTGTGGAATCTATTTTTCATAGTAAATAATTTAATTCAGCAATATTCCATCGTATCTTGGTATAATACACACATCTACGGCTATGATTCTCGTTTCGTCAGTACCTGGGCTGATGACAACGTGTTTACACAGATTAAACTATTGTTCTCAGACTATAGATGGGTCGATATGCTGCAAGAGCGGCACAATGATCGTATTTTGGTTAGAATTTATTGGTTTTTACTTAACCGTAGAAGTACCGCTTTCACAAGAAAATAAAGAATTATTTCAAAGCAATTATGATTTATTACTCCGCGCCAATAGTATACAGACTTTAGTAAATTAGTAAATATTCCGGGCGGTTTGACTTTTGTCTTAGGAGAACACATTGTTCGATTTAACTATTATTTAAATAATTTGTATTATACATTTATCTACACCATCTTACTGTCAATTTAGATATGTTTTCGGTGTTCTTCGGTTCTAGTCGTTCTACAAAAATTATATCTCCACCATCTTACGATTTTGTGTTCAGAGATCCTAGTTGCTCTAAAAGATTTACTACACGGTCTACTAGGTGCCGCCTTATTATTTATTTCTTTTTCAGTGTGAAAGCCTTTGATCTAATTGGTTTCTGAGATGCAGCCGCTTACCTCGCTTATTTGCCCACTCCGCTTCAGATCGGCACATTTTTTGTTTAATAATTAAATTAACCCTCGGATAAATTAAGGAATATTTTGCAATTTTAGAAAATAAATTAGACATGTAGAAGTGTGTCGAATAACAATTACAATTTTTCCAATAGAATGTTGGTAACTTACACGAGAATGGATTAATAACGTTTTTTTTTTGTTTGCATGAAGCCATATGCTTTTTCTCCTAAATAGTTTTTTCTATTTTGGGTCGCTTACAGAGCTATAAAAGCACCCAAATGAGTTCTTTTGTAGAAAATTGAGTTCTTTTATAGAAATAGAACAATTTTTATTCCGAAAGGTGGTAACACTGAGAACGTCAAGGCTGTCGTTACATTCGGTGTGCGTTACTTTAAATCGTAATTAATGTTCAGTAGATTTATTTATCTACTTATTTTTATTTCCACCCATTTTTTTAATGAAACATATGATAAATGTACTAATTTAACTTAAACTAGCATTTAAACCAAAGTTTAATGAAAATATTGCCACCCTAGCAATTACACTTCAAAATTCCCTAAATTTAAAAAACTCGCGAAATTTTATTTTAAAATCAATCTGAAAAGCCCAAAATAGAAAAAATAAGTATTAAGAATTCGTTTCAGAAGGCATTTTAGCAACTCGTACTTTCGAAAACTCGCCGCTTGTACTCGTCTTATACAATGTGTCTTGTAAAACTAGTTCTTTAATATACTATTCTTAAACTTAATTAATACGATCAAAACAAAGTTTCAGATATTTTAATTTTTTTTTATGGCTAACTAATGGTAATCATAAAAGAAACGAATTAAGAAAAAATTCCTTACAAGAATCCATCAAATAATATACAGAGTGTCATTTGAAAAAAAAATGGACTATCGTAACTTTGGCATACGTTAATATAGTTAGCTGATCCAATGGGTTTACCTAGTCATTTCCAAATATACAGGGTGTTAATACTAAGTGGTTACACCCGAAAATGGCAGTTAGATCTCATTAAAATAAACAACTTTTTTTAATTCCAATTTTTGATTTTGTACTTTAAAAAATCTATCGAGTGGTTATCAAAATATTTTGGTTTGAAATTTTTGATCGGTCGCCATTTTGTTATTTGAAAAAATAGAAAATAGTTGTAAATACAAATGTTCTAGAGAATCGAAAGCTAATTCAGAAACTTTTTATTTTTTATTAATAGTCCTTAAAATAAAGGAGTTATGACGATTTTTCGAAAAACATAAAGAAGAGCTATAACTACGAACCGGGGTACAAAATCAAAAATTGGAATTAAAAAGTTGTTTATTTTAATGAGATCTAACTGCCATTTTCGGGTGTAACCACTTAGTATTAACACCCTGTATATGGTTATCCCGACGGTTACTTAAGATACCCTGGACAAATCGGGTTACAAATGTCACAGTATTGGAAAGGGTTGACAAGGAATTGAAGATTTTGGAGACCGTTATAATCAGAAAGTTGGAGTACCTGGGTCACATAATGAGAAACAGACATCGTTACGAACTTCCACAGGAAGAAGAGGACCTGGACGACGAAGAATATCATTGCTAAAAAATTTAAGAACTTGGTTCAACACTATAACTACAGGTCTATTTAGAACAGCAGTCTCTAAAGTACAGATGGCCATGATGATCGCCAATATCCGTTAACGGATGGCACTCTAAGAAGAATATATTTCTCTCACTGTGCACTAAAATAAAAGGCCGCGAACAATACACTGAATCACCCTGTAAACCAAATATTAATCAAGAATGGCAAAAAAAACTATTTATATTCTTTATCAACCAATGATAAAAAATAATTTATTTATCCGTTTTTGTAAAAAACCCAATTCCAGTTTCTCTAAATTTTCAATTTTTTGCAGCGAACTAGGTAGGCACCAAACTGGCCCGGCACCAAAACTTCCTGACACCGAAATGGGCGCACCAAACTAGCCGGCACCTAATGACCGCACCGAACTGTCCTAGACCTCTTTTATGCTGCATAAAAGATCTTTATTGTTACATAAATACTAGAACATGAGATGGCTTGTAATACATCATTGTAATGATATCTTCTACTTCTTCTTCTTTTTTTTCAATACGGTATAGTAATTTCAACTTAAATCGTCACCATGGTTTCGAATCTTTGCGATAGTGGTATAGTACTATTAGTCTCTCTTCTCCTCTTTAAAATTTAAAACAATTAGCGCCGATGTTAACGCCCAGTGACGATTCTTTTTCTATATTATATACTTCTGGCGATAGTGGGAAAAACTTTGGCAACTACGTTCGTTACCATTTCGCCAGTTCTAATCGCAGAAGATATTTTCGTTTAGACAATAGCCAATTCTTCATAAATGCAGAAACAGAAATTTATATTATCACAACTAAATTTAATAAATTAACGAATTTCTTCATATCAGAGAAGCAAAAAATGAACAATCTGATTTGCAAAACCACTTTTAATAGATTTTTGTGCAGAGAGTAAATTAACACATTAAAAAAATATTAGTTCAATCAAAGAAAATATTTATATTATACTTTTATTTTGACGGTCTTGTTTACTTTACTCTAATAACCTTTAAAAACAAAACACTTCTCAAACTGTTATAAATTCAATTTGGTTAAAACGTACAAGCCATAAAAACAAAACCAATAATTGTGTTTAGTTTATTTTAGTCTAAATAGAAATGTTTACGAACAGCAAACTTTTTGGACAAATGCTTATTTACGGCTAGACGTCGAAAGCCGCATCGCAAAAGTCGAAACTAATTAAAGCTTAAATTTATCTAAACTATATAAAAAATGTTTTCTGGAATGTTTAAAAAATTTTTTTCATATACTTTTTAGAGTCGTAAATCGATCTTTAAACAACCTATAGTTGACATTAAACATTTTATTTTTAACTTGATCAAATGTGAAATAAAATATCACATTTTTCTTTTACTATCTACGTTAAATTTGAGAAAATATATTGACAGTAAAAAATTCTTCTTTATACGGTTGAAAAACGTTTACAAATCAACTCTTTTTTTACGTGGCTTGTGATTTCCCAACGGGTAGGTAAACCTAAAAGAGTACTTCGTTTTTGGGTTAATCAAAATGTGAAGACATAATATTAAAATAATTAGCCACAATAAATCGTGTCAAAAGCGCAGTTTCCATTGTACTTATCACAAAAGAGTTAATAAACTGAGCTTAACGTTTAATTTTAATTTTATATGAAGAAAATATAAGCCGAAACTAAACTCTGAGTTGCGTTAATCTCTTTAATGTTTCGTGACATTCGGGTCAATATTGTTTCATTACGAAAATAATTGTTTCGCTTCGTCTACCTTTTAGGTGCTTTTAGTAAATTAACAAAAAAAGTTTTTCCTTTAAGTTTAATGTGTCGTGTCATAGTTTACTGTATTAATTGATTACAAATATTGATAAACTTATTATTCAACTATTTGTCAAAAAATTCATATATCCCAGTTGTGCGACATCAAGTCTACAAATCTCAAAGAAAAATTGAGAAATAGAAGTAATATTAAAGTTTGAAACAGTGACCAATAAATCACATGTACCAACAACTTTTTGCAATTCTGTGAAGTAGAGTAACAAGTTTAGTAGATTAAATTTAGTGAAGGTGTCTCATTTGTCTTTTTGGTTTTAAATTACGTAAGTTTTTCATGAAACTGTTCCGTATAAGTAATAACCCAACTAAGATCCCAAACCTACTACTAAAGAGGTCTCCATTACATTGAAGACTCTTAAAAAATTATACACAAAACAACTAAATAATACTAATATATACAACTTAAAAACTCAAATCGATGTCTTACATGGAGTTTCTCAAGGATCAATACTCAAGCCAATCGTATTTGTATTATTTACAAATACTATCTCTTTACACGACATTTATACCACGATGGATTTAAGATGTGAAATAGAACAGTATTCGAAAACTGTTCTTTAAAGTATGATATGAATGCATCAAAATATTATGAATCAAGCAAACCCGAAAAAATCAGATTTGTATCTAAATTTATTATCCCAATCGGGTCAACGTAAAAAAGAACTAGTTTTTGATGTCTTTCTTCACTATTAAACGATGTTAGAGTTATTGTAAACATAAATAAAGATAAATTTAGAAAGTCGGCATAAGCTTTGGTTTTAAATGTTAATTACCAGCTGGTCAAAATGTTTGATTTGCAAAATAATAAAGTCATGCCGACAAGAAAAACTCAAATATTTGAGAATGCAAAACGTCGGCAATTTCAATTATGTCAATTGTTCTTGTTTTATCCACTTTTACTAGGAAGAGGTTAGACCAATTGAAGACGTGCATTTTTGTACTTGTTACGTTACACGAGTAGACACCGAGGTGTCGCAACACTTATTGTTCGTATATGATGTGCCTTCAGGTAGATAAGATAGTCGACAGCATGCATTTGTACAATAGTGAACTGACACTCGATTTTTCTCACGCCTGAAAAGTCCCAAAAGGACGAAATAGCTAAATAGCTATCGTGTGCTTTTCGATGTTTGTTTGCTAGTGTACAACCTTTTGCAAACTTACAGCAGGCGATTTGAAGTTGTTACTTTTGCCAACACATAGTTCGATAATTGAAGGATCGACTATGTACCTAACTAGCTAACACATCTGTCGACAAAATTGTCTTAATTGCTAATGCATTTTCGTACACAAGTCGAAACACTTATTTTGTTTGTGCCGTATGTTTTGCTGATACCAAAAGATAAATAATTATTGTAAAATTAATTAGTAACGATAGGAACTCAGTTTTAAAATGATAGTAGATACTTACTAAAACAAGTGATAAGTGATATTAATATTGGAGAAAATGCAGGCAATTGTCAGCAAATGGAAATTAAAAATACAGAAACTTTGAAGAAGTGCACCAAAAGTTACCAAATTGTTTTATAGGGCAACGTTTCGTCCATCAATGGCGGATTATTTTTTTTGTTTAAAAATTTGTAGCTTTTGGTGCACCTCCTTACAAAAATCGGAACTCTTTTCTTAGAAAAATGTTAATGATACAAATGTTAAAAAGTTATGTAAAAGAGTTAACTAAGAAATTCTGTTTTTTGACAATTATTAGTACTCGTCACTAACTGTCTATCAACGTTACAAAAACTTTAAATACCTTCATATGCAATGTATTGCTCAATCTCTAAATGATAAAATACTCGTAGAGAACTATACAATTGTAGTCCGTAAATAAAATTATGGTTTAGGTACACAGTAAAGGCAAATGTGTGGAACAAGTAAATATCTTACTAATTGTTAAATATATCAAAATGATGTTTGGAAGATGTGGGTCTAAAATAAATAGCGTATTATTTTTTGTTTGAACTACTGGTTTAACCAGAAATGATGTCGACAGCTGTTTCGTCATTTTGGGACTCTTCAAGATTGAGAAAACTCGAGTGTAAGTTTACTGTTGTATAAATGCGCACTGTCGACTATATTCCCTACAGGAAAGCACATCATGTAAAACCAATAAGTGTTGCAAATGAATTTCACTTATTGATGTCACTTATTGAAAAAGTTAAATAAAGGCAAGTTGGTTTGTAAATTCTCTTGTAACATTAGTTATTACTTCTGAAAGAATTCTCTGAATCTCTTGGGTTATTCTTCCTGCTAATTCTTGAAAATTCTTTGGTCTGTTATTTGTTGTACTTCTTCTCCCAATCTACTTTTAATGAAATGTCCTATTTAAACGATCTCGAACAATGTTAGCGTAAAACCAGATGTTATTTGGCAATTGTCTCAAGCGACGGAATCACATGTTTTTGCCATCGCCGACGGTGATATTTGAGGATTTGAATGAACATCGTTAAAAAGATAACAAACTTCTTGTCGCGACCTTCTTCTGCCCCCATATCGAATCATCATTATGTTTTATTTAATTTGACCATTTTAAGTTGAAATTGAAATTCAAAAACTACTTACTTATTTTGACAACGACTGGAATAAATTTTATGTAGTATAGCTATTTTTTTCTAACTTTTTTGTTAATATCTTAGTTGGCATTGAAAAACAAATACCCCACCCTATATTTTTGTGTTCGTTATAAAATGCTTAATTTGAAACTAAAATAATATGCAGGGGTTTTGTTATAACTTTTAAAGTTTAAATTAATTGCGATTAAACCAAAAGTTCAAATTTATTTAAAAAAAATAAAATAAGTACGATGTTTACTACATTTTATATTGATATATCTAACCATTTCAGAGATATTTACTTGATTCTACACTGTAGGTATAGTCAAAGCATATCTGCAACAAAAGAAATCTCCAATGACGATGCAGAGAAGTTCTACAAAAACTGCTGAAATTAACCAAGATTTTAATGTAAAAATGTCTCCACTACATTTTGGATATGCAAACGAATTGTAATAGAAGACATATTAATACACTTCTACCAAGAACAAAATCTAGTAGTTATGAACACTTAGTTGAATCTTCAAAAGTAGATAAAAAAATAGACTTAAAAGTTGATTGCAAGAAAAAGAAACATCTATGGATGACACATAATCCCGGCCAATGCAGAAGGAAAACTATTGATAATTAGAGAAGACAGTCTAGAATACTCTAGAAGAATGAACAAAGGACATATATAATATTTAGAAGGATAATAGAGAAAAAAACTTCAGTAATTGCACAAAAAGAAATTATACTAGAAATAACAAAGGATGAGGTGGTGAATGCCAAGTTCTATATAAAATCTGGTTAAAACCGTGAGCCCTGATGAAATACCGTTATAATTGTCAAAAATTAATAAAGGATGACATTATAATATTCTTTCAAGCTGATCTAACACTGATCGCATCGATTTGAACTAAACTTGCACGTTCTTTCAAACAAATTTATTTACCCTCACTATGTCCCTCAGTGATCTAAATGGGAACCAACTGAATCTTATTTTTTACCGGATTCGTTTTAGTTCAGTTTATGCGAGTGATCATCTGATTTGTTTGTTCTTTCAAATCAAGTTAGTGAACTGATCTGAACTAAAAGTCCTAGTGAACCCAAGTGAACTGATCAGCATGAAAGAACACAATAAATTTGAGCATTTACTGTTTTATTACTGGTTAAAATTAGAAAGTTACTAAAACAGTGTTGGCAAGATATGTGGTTGTAAGTTAAAGTACTAACCTTAAAAAGTAACAATCAACAACAATTAATAAACAAAAATACATAATGAAGCAAGAATGACAGCAACCGACATTTGACAGAAAATCAAATAAAATAAAATTGAAGTCAATTGAGAAACTTTATTCATAACGCGTATAGTACATCTCCCCTCTTTATTTTACTCATATCTATTACTTACTCATACAATGATCGGTACACAAGTATCTTCTTTTTTTACCAAGAAATTTTGTGAAAACCCACCGAATCCTTTAGGTGGATAGATGCAGTAATAAAAAGTACTAGAAAAATTTAGAAAAGATGTATAAAGTCAAAAACATATACAAACAAACACACATTATGCATAAACCCGCTTATTGCAACTAACACTACAAGGTAAAATTAAAGAACGCCGACTACCAGATGTTTATCCTGGCTCATAAATCTTAGAGATTGACCAAAGGGATGGAACACTGCAGAGTCTATTTAACAAACAGAAAAACACCAAAAAACTTTGCTCGGACACGTGTTCAATAGCTAAGCTATTATCATCAGCGACACCGATACTCGAACACTATTGAAACACGTGTCCGAGTAAAGTTTTTTGGTACAGTTTTTGGTGTTTTTCTGTTTGTTTAGAGATTGACACCCATAGAACTATTTCGAACCACACCATTTCGTCTATGATCCCTAACACTCTTCTCTAAAGAGGAAGCACTTGAAGAAGAAAGAAAATATTTGTTAATGTAACTTGCACAATTTGTGAGAAAATAATAGCACTACATATTTTTTTCTGCCGGTTCTCTTAGACACAATATACCTATCTTGTTTGTTTCAGTAGAGCAAAATTGGTGTATATGGAATAGTCGGGTAATATGGAATATTTTATATTTAAGTGGGCCATCTCTTAAACGATAGTGGTATCAGAACGCTTGTTAGAACTAGAGACTTCTGTTAATACATAAAATTGCTGCTAGCGGCCACAACCCCACAAAATGAAAAGTTGTGATTTGCACGCGATTGAAGTTTGTGCATCTGAAATCGTTATGTGATTAAATAAAGATAAACTTATTTAAGAGCTTAATGAGTTTGTTTAGACATAAGATAGTGGAAGTCTTGACGATTTGGTTCAATATGTTTTATAACAACAAATAGGCTATTAGTAAGGAATATTCCATATTTCCGACCGTATTGCTATTCCACACTATTCACCAACTAAAAAGTTATATAAATTTCTCCTTATAGAAAGTATGTCTACCTCAAAACGAAAACAATGGAGGCCAACGCTATTGAATCAGTAAGGAATAGAAATAATGGACATTTGGCTTCAGCAAAAGCGTTTAAAGTTCCACGTTCAACACTTTTTTGCCTCTGTAACAATGAAGGACCGTCAGTAACTGTCAGTAATATATAGTTAACCAGTTTTATTACCCAAGTTAGAAGAAGAATTAGTTCAGTACTTGCTTATAATGGATCAGAACGTTTTAGTCTTGACAAGAAGAGATGTCCGATCGATGGCTAAGCGTAGCAATATACCACATCCGTTTTCCATTTTGCGCGAATTTGCGGAAAAAATTGGGTTTTTCTTTTATGAAGAGGCATAAGGCACAATAAGTTTACAAAAGCCCACTGGAACTTCCATAGCAAAAGCTGTAGGCTTTAACAATGAGAATGTCACGGTGTTTTTCGATTTATTAGAGAAGATTATGACGGAGAAAAATTTTTCGTCAAATATATAACGTAAATGAACCTGAGTTGTCTATTTATGCAATCAAGAGTTCCAGATGTGGTTTGCTGAGAGGCAAACAAAGGCAGAAGTTATTGGGTTAGCAGCAAGAAGCTCTCTTGTAATCATCGTTATGTGCATGAATGTTGCAGGTGATTTTGTGCCACTCATGATCATTTTTCCACAGTGAACAGCTGAAGAAGGGGACACCTGCAAGATAAGTGTTTGCATTTCATCTGGATGGATTCAAACAGATTTATTTACAAAGTAGTTTGATCACTCCCTAGAAAAGACCAAACCGTAAGCAACTTTCCAAAGCCAAACAACATTATGTAACTGGGTTATGAAAGGGTTTGGTGCCACTGGGATTTAAGCTTTAAAAAGAAAAATGTGCACGAACAAAGAATTTGCTGCCGATATGAAAAGTGATAATCTATATTTGTCAAACGAGAAGCAAAATAAATCTTTGAATGTTTGTCCTGGGGACATAGTTCCAGTACTAAAGTTAGCAAAAAGTCAAGAACTTGGAGAAGAAAATGTAGAAGTTTTAAAGTAATTGCGTAACACCGAGCAAAGAAGAACTAGAGAAATCAATTAATTTTTCACAACAAAAGGTTAACAGAAAAATATGTGAAGTAACGTCGCGAAAAAAAATGTCTCCTAATTCTTCTAATTTACAATCTGAACTAGCAGTTTCTGACTCATCTGATAAAAATATGCAATTAAGCTGTTACACCAAAAAACCAAGTAATTCAGATGTGCAATGCATTTTTTGCCAGGAAAACGTTTCCATGAATGAAATATGAGTGAAGTGCGTAATCTGCAACGAATGGGCGTGTACCAGTGCAGAAACAGAAATATCTTTTTATAATTACCGAAAACAATTTTATTTTCAGTTTAGTACCTGTAACCTGTCACTCTTCGCAGACACTTAAAAGTATTTTAAAATAAAGTATGGCAGCTGCATACACTAAGGTTGATACGTTATCACTCTATAAATAATCGGTATTCCATATGTATTGAAATATAATACATAGGTATTGAAATAGCACAGGTTTAAAGTAATAGGAACTCTTGTTAAAAACTAAATTTACCTAGATTTAAAAAGATTTTTAATTTTCAATTTTTAATATTAAAACTCGTTGAACTACAAAACTTGCTAATAGAATGTGCTGACAACTTCACAGACGATTTACTAATTACCATACGGCAAATAAATTCGATATTCTCTCATGTTTTGCGAACATTACCAAAGTTATTGTTCAGAAACACAAATATCCGTTTAATTAATAATTTAATCCAGTACATTAAAAAAAATCGAACATGTTTGAGGTCAGTTTGCTTGAGGGTTAATTCATTCTGTATACACAGATCTATTTGTTTATTTTTAGGATGTCAATGTATAATTTTTGTTTCTTCAAGCATTAAAAAATGTTAACATAAACATTTGTTGTATAGGTAAATATTTCCTTACGGTAAACGACAACCCACACGTTTTTGGGTCTGTTTAATTGATTAAAATGTATGTTGAGTAGGTACAATTAATTTCTGAAAAATATATACCTATACCTTTTTATTTCGCAGTCGAGACGTAACTCCTACATTATTTCGATGTCAAACTCAATTACTTATTTATTTTTACGTTAAAAAACAATTTTCTTTTTGTTTACTTTTGTTATTGGCCCTGTCATTATTAATGTGTCTTTATATTAAATCGAAAATTTCTTGATAAATATGTTCACTTTCACAATTTAACATTATTCACTTCATATACAAAAAGTTAACACTTTTTCCGCATTTTCTCTAAAAAATTAAGTTACAATCGCCACCTTGCTTTAATGTGTGTCAAACCAGGACCTGAATGAACCACCTGTTACAGAAATCAATGGATCTAAAGAAAACATTTGTTTCATTAATTTTTAGTAAGTTGTACGACATTTTAACTAAATTAACAATTGTTACAACAAAAGATTTAACAACAACATTAAAAATGAAAAAAAATTGAATTTTGTCTAAATAAGTGAATGGTCGTCTGCGAAAATATTTTATAATATTTTATCGGTGTTTCGCGTTATTAATAAAATAAAGAGCATGTTTGAATAATAAAACAGATTGTGTACTCACCCAAAGGGTCGAATCACGGGAATGATGTTGAATGTAAGGGTAAAGTGTGATCTTTTTAATCAATGACGCTGGTGCGCAACTACGTCACAGCAGCGTCGCGGTGCTCTTTACAATATCGGCAACTTTCGGACGAATACTTAAAACAGATCAATATAAAACTATTTACAATACTTGCCTACACTAAATAATTAATTTTGAAATTGTGAAAGAAGTCGTTAACAACAGATTTCTTCGGTTTGTCAACGTTTTGGTATATATACAGGCTGACAAATAATAAACAACTTTATAATTTTATATTTTTTTTTGGTTGTTTCTCTAAAGATCATAAAATTAGAAATATAAGAAGTAGATCTTAAGGGATCTTAAATAAATAATTAAAGTTTTTAAAACAATATTGAGCCACTAAATTATGAAATTGTAAATTATTAAAATACCAAATTTATTAATACAAAGAACAAGAGTTGCAAATTTCTTAAACTGACAACAAATGTAAAATATGTAGGTACAATATTTTTAATAAAGCAAAGACTTGGGTTGTTATACAAGATAGTGTACAAATTTAGTTAAAAATTATTCTACTAAAAAAACTCAGGTTCAATTATTATTATTGTATTGCAAAAGTAAAAATTTGAAAAAGTACCATTTTGTTATTGAAGTTCTTATAAAATTAACAATTTTATTAGGTTTTCAATAGACGTTTTACTTACGTTGGTCTTGTGACGTCATCAAATAGAAAAGTGGCGTTATGGTTTGGCGCGAGTAATATTTCCATATATTTCAATGTAACCAGGGGCGTCGAGTTCTGGTATTACCATTGGGTGCACAAACTTTTCTTATGTATATATGTGTGTGTTTACATATTAATAACTGAGAATGTGTTTCGGCGTGTAGTTGTGCGATTTATAAATTCATTAGCAACAACATTTTTATCAATTTCGTCATTAAAATCTTTATGAATGTGTAGCATCACAGTATCATTTAACCGCTTTTGTGGCATACTTGCTCTAAGGTATGTATGCAGCCTTCGCAATGCCAAAAATGACTTTTCTGCAGTACACAAAGATACTGGGATTGTCATTACAATGTTTATGAACTTATGAAGTTCTGGAATTAGTTCTATTAAATATGTATTTGTTTTCATAATGTTCACTGCATCACTAAAACAATTACATATCAAGTTTTTTCTGTCTACAGATATCTAAAAACATATTGCGATGCAATATCAGACGATTCATCTCAAAACCAGTCTTGTAAAAATCAATTATAGCTTGCCCATCACATTTACCTAAAATGAACATCTCTACTTCTTTTAGGTGATTTATTGAAGTTGTATCAAACCTGTCTTGTAAACGATGTATTGCCTGATCAAGAATTTCTAAAAACAGTGTACGATACATGCCTTCCGGTGTTTCGTGGAGATGTGGTAAACTTCCTTGATCATAAGGCCTTGGAACTTTCTTTGGTCGTGGTAAAACAGGTTCTTTAATTCCCGTTTTGAGGATGTCTTTCCAAAGTGTAGGTAACTCGCTTTCTCTTTTGTTTTTTAAAACGCTAATTACGGTATCTAGAAGTGTAGCAGCTTTGCCAAACTGCAAGGAAACCTTTTGCAAAGAAGCGTTTAAAATTTCTATTTTTTCGAAAATAATTGTAAGCGTTTTAATTACAAATACGGTCTCAAATTGCATAAGGTATTTTAAATATGCATTTGCTTTAGCACCAACATCGTTCGTTGATTTGCTATTGAGATCCTCCAAAAACTCTAGTAACTTGAACTTGTTCGCGAATATTACTATCAGTTGCAGTGGCGGCTTGTCCATATGGTCAATTGGTCAATGACCTCCCAAAAATGTTGACAATATATAAAAAAATATTAATTATTACGTGTTTTATTAAAATAGGTAATTTACTCGCAAAAGTCGCAAGTATAATAACTTAAAATTTATCGGCCGTCGTTCGTAATTCATCCTCTTCAACCTTGGGCTGGCGGTGCGAATTGTCCTCATTGAATTAGATCTACCCGGAAAAACTCGTAAAACGTGCAGCGCCCGAATAAACGCGAACGTCCGAAACAATAATCAACTTTGGGTCATGAGCCGAATCCGGCAGTTTACGTCGACTTCGTATATAGTGTACAACTACGCTCGATTTTTGATTCGATTTTCGCGTGTTTTAAATCAATTTAAGAATTTATATTGATATGTTTTACTGTTGTTGTGTTGTTTTGTAAAAATACTATTTTTGATTCGCGTGTGCATGCGCTATAATAGAAAATGTCGGTAGTGCAGAAAATTAAACAACTAAAAGTGCTAACAAACTTAATTTTACAAAATTTGTTGAGTTCAAGGCAAATGGTCGTCCTTTGCCAGAACTAAGTTTACGACAGACTAGCAAAGACAAAAATAAAGATGTTCATCGAAACTTTTGCAAGGTAATGTACGATTTAGCTAACTGGATATGTGGTTGTGAAGTATCAAATGTATTTTACTGTTTTGTTTGTTTATTATTTTCTAAAGACTCGTCAGACTCGCTATAGTCCAAATCCGGTGTCAGAGATTTAAAACATTTAAAAGAGGAAATAAAAAAACATGTTTCGTCTGCAGAACACATGAAATGCTCGATAAATTTTGCAACCGTAGGAAATGTTGATATTCGTACACAGCTAGACAATGCTTACAGAAAATCCCTTAGAGATTTTAATGAGAATGTATCGAAAAATCGCTATATTTTGAAAAAAATTGTAGATTGTATAAAATTTTGGGGTGCATTTGAGTTATTTATATTTTTTAAGTATGCCTATTTGTTAAATTAATTTTGACCTCCCAGTATGATTGACCACGAGCCGCCACTGTCAGATGTTTCGTCTAAAATCAATGCAATAAACTTAGCGTCCTCAATTTGTGTCGAAAGTTTTTTTTTTACCATATGTTAGCCATAATATTAAATAACTCGTTTGCTATGTCTTTTGACAGCCATTTGTATTTCTTCCTTTCTAGCCAGTTGCGAAGTTCTTCAGATCTAGTCCTCAGGAGTCTAAAGTAATTAGAACCTTCATCTGAGTGTCTTCTAATTGCGAGTCCTTGAGTCTTTGCGATGTCAGGTACTGTAGAGTGGAAATAAATGCCAACAAAGCGATTCTCAAATATTACATTTGTTTTTCTTTTTCTGTATTAATGCTGGAAAAGACGTTAACACCCCGTTTGGTAGAAACTACAACATTAAGTGACGCCGCATGAAAACTAGTGAGTTCGTGATCTCTAAATCTTTCTAATGCATTATTCCAAGACGAAAATCTATCTATACTCAATATACTATTGGCGCGGAGTAATAAACCTGTCAGAATTATTGAATCTCCCGTATTGCAGTGGCGTAGGTACCTGATACGTTTGGAAAATCATATTTTTAGTAAGTAAATATATTATAATAGTAAAATCTACCTTGATATGAATTATTATGTGGTTTCTTTTATTGTTTCAATCCTTACTTTGTGGAATCTATTTTTCATAGTAAATAATTTAATTCAGCAATATTCCACCGTATCTTGGTATATTATCCATATCTACGGCTATGATTCTCGTTTCGTCAGTACCTGGGCTGATGACAACGTGTGTACACAGATTAAACTATTGTTCTCAGACCCTAGATGGGTCGATATGCTGCAAGAGCGGCACAATGATCGTATTTTGGTTAGAATTTATTGGTTTTTACTTAACCGTAGAAGTACTGCTTTCACAAGAAAATAAAGAATTATTTCAAGCAATTATGATTTATTACTCCGCGCCAATAGTATACAGACTTTACACAAAAACTTTTATAGGAATTTTTAGTTGCGGTAGTCATTGTATCAACATCGCGTTTTTTAATATCTACAGCTTCCACGCATATTTTGCAAAACATTTTATTTTTATGAGAATCGTAATTTAACTAAGTGAACTGGTCGCACCATTTGTATAAAAATTTTCTTTCAGATGATTTGTTCGTTACATCTGACTCGAGAGTACAAAATTGCTATCTTCGGCCCAAATCCCTAGTAAATAGTATAAAAGTTACTTTCTTACTTGCAATAACATAATAACATTAGAAAATAAAAATTAAGGGACCGAAGTATTATATCACTACATGTACACATACCATTTTGTTAAAGCACCATTCTGAGAATTTGATTCTTCAGTAGTATTTACGTTTTTGATCTAATTGTAGTATCACTGGTAGTTTTATTAAACTTAATTAAAAACTTATCCATTTTCACTTTGAGGAAGCAAAATTTTAAAAACGTAGGTACACGATAAGGGATAAAAAATCTTTCGCGATTTTTGACGCTGCAATTGCAAGTAGATTAAAATACAATAATTACAATTTTCAATTCGACAAAATTGTTATTCGTCAACTAAAGAAAAGCGAAAAAACCCAAGCAAACACCAGACCTAAGCAAGACAAAACTAACGACTAATGTAATAACAACTTCCGAGAAAATCGTGTTAGCTAATGCATTCACAATCACCAAGGAAAGGATGTTTACCTGGAATATGCTAAAAAAAACTTTTCCGAACTTACTTTAATCCCGTCATTGTTTAGCTGTCACAGCCACAGATACAAGATTTACCGTTTTATTAGATTTAAGGGTGTATTGTGTTTTTCCGTGCAACAGTAAAAAGGAGTTATTATACCTAAATATACAAACGTAGATTGCATTTTTTGTATGATATCCGATCAATTTAGTTATCATCGCATCGGGTGCTATGCACCCGTGGATAAATTTGATGGGGTGCAATTGCTCCTTTGCACCCATGTAGTCACTGCCCTAAATGTAACAAATGGCGGGAGTGAATTTGAAATTTAAGAAAATTGACAGTGCTGTATAAGTTAAACCCCCGATTACAAATACATAAATAGTTCATCAATATAAACTATACTACAATTACACTTGCATCACAAATTTGCGAGACAAGGTATTTATGAATGAAATCACAAACAAAGAACTGCAGTAAACTGAAATATTTTTTAAAAGTAATCGTGTTTTCTCCAGAACTTTAGCATAATTATACAATTTAAGGAAATTATCTAATGCGATCACGTTTGCAAATGACATTAATGAGTATGGTTTCTTCACAGTTTTAAATTAAAAAACATCTCTGCGCAATACATTTGTTATGGAAATGGTGTTGGCGCGAAACTGCTACGCCCTTTACTACTACAGCTACCCACACCACCCTATTGGTATCTTTCTCTTAGCAAAACGTCTATTTGGTTTGTGTTGCAGTTTCGCGCCTACAATTTATACATAGTTGTAGTTAACGATGGTAATGCAGGTAGTATACGTATAGGCGTTTAAATTTTGTTTTTTTCACTTATATTGCACAAGACGTTGCTGTAAATTTGGGTTGTTTAATGAAAATCTGTTGTCTAAAAATTTGACGAGAAAAATTGTCAATTATTAAAAAACACGACACTGAATGGCACAAGACCGAAGATTATAATTTAAACAACACAAATTTATTCGCTAAAATACAAATCTGGAGTGTAATTCGGCAGGACAATTTAATAAATACGAAAACTAGAGCATGTCAAACTGATTATTTTGGATACATATAAATATTAATTTGAATAAATTTAAATATCAATGAAGATCGCGGTAATTAGTTAAAAAATTCTAAGTGAAAAAATCACTATACTCAGTATACTATTGGCGCGGAGTAATCAAACTGTCAAATTATCGATCTCCGTATTGCAGTGGCGTAGGTACCTGATACGTTTGGAAAATCATATTTTTAGTAGGTAAATATATTATAATAGTAAAATCTACATCTGCATTACTATTTTATTTATATTTATGTATATATTATTTATATGTTATTTATTTTATTTGTATAGTAGATCACATTACAAATTTTACTTCTTACGTATTATATACCATTATTTTTGTATCTTGGTATAATACCCACATCTACGGCTATGATTCTCGTTTCGTCAGTACCTGGGCTGATGGCAACGTGTTTACTGATTAAACTATTGTTTTCAGACCCTAGATGGGTCGATATGCTGCAAACGGCAAAATGGTCGTATTTTGGTTGTAGAATTTATTAGTTTTTACTTAACCGTAGAAGTACCCTTTCTGAAAATAAAAATTATTTCAATCATGATTTATTACTCCGCGCCAATAGTATACGACTTTAGTGCAATTGCCTCTGAAAAAGTTGCAGGTAACTTTTATGCAGGTAGCTTTACCGATGTCAAAGAGGCAATTGCACTGCTGCATATGCGAGTTTTTATACATGAATTAAATTGTCGTAGAAATACATTTACAAATTTATATTTCAACATATATGCCAGGAGGATTGAAATTCAAATCGGTAAGTAAGTGCTACAAGACTTAGGGGGTGGCTCCCTACTAAGCGCGTCCCCAGGTGGCAGATAGAGAAACGACGTTAGGAACGATCGTAAGGAGACGCTTCGGTCAGTTCAGTGCTGCAAATACGCTGGTCTAGTGTAAACTCTGACTGGTAGCGACCAAAGCGGCACAGTGGACCGGCTACCTAGCCTAACTGTCACGTCGTGGTTAAGGGCCTGTACTAGGTTAAAACGGTGTCGAATTGTGCTTAGCACATCTGTTATACCATGCATGTGGTCGTTTCGTGGGCTGCATGTGCGTGGAGTCTTGGCTTAATCGCCTGGACTAAGAGGAGTCAACTAAAAACCCTAATCCAAGATGGAACAGCATATGCCGAGGGAAGAATGGCTGAGGGGGTCAAACTTAGTCAATATGATCTTGTAAGATAATAATAATAATAATGTAAGCATAACTCGTACGTTTTATTACCCTAATTCGGAGAAACGCAGAAATCACGGAAATCGGGAGTTGGGGTTAATGAAAATTAAAAATAGGACAGAATTAATCGAGCTTGCGACAAAAGCTCACGTATAATTACTTTGTATTTTTTTTTATTAAATAAACATATGTATTGTTTTGGCTGAAATTTGTTCTTATAGTGCAGCGGCGGGATCTCAAAAAGCCTGTGTCGACCGTAAGGTTGCGAATTTGTGATTTTGACAACTATTAAAAGTAATAAAAGTGCTGTGTGTGTGCTTATACAGGTGCAAGTGTTATGTGCTACTTATTTGACTTAATGTTGTTATGCCACCACAGTAAAACGGACACTTTGTAATTGTAAGTACTTTCTTTTAAAAACCGTAGACGTTTGCCGGTGTTTCAACTTGCCACTTAGTACGTTTGAAATATTGCGTAATTTTGGTGTTATCTTGGATCGAGTGACAGTGTCGCGAAGTTGCTTTCCCCATATTTAAAACGAATTGTGACCATTATGGAAAAGAACGACTTAGAAAATCATTGTACTTTGATAAGAATAATAGAAGTAGTAGGTAGCCATGATGAACGTCATCGACAGCGTAGACGATCGCGCTCTCGTTCACCGATGCGACTCGTTATCGTGATTGCACCTGTGAGGTGGCCGAAATAATAAAATAGATGCAGATTCGCGGTTAAAATATTTAGAATCGATTGTTGAACGATTAACAAGACGTGAATCATACGGTAGTAAAAAAACCACCATGTTGTTAAAGGTGGCATTTAAAAGCGATTATATCCCATAGTTTACACCAGGAAAACCGAATCAGTCATCTTTAAAATGGGTCGATAAAGTTGACCAGCTTGCAAAAGTAAGTAAGTGGGATGAAAACATTACGATTCAATTAATGCAGAATCGGTTGACTGGGTTGGCACGCACGTGGTACAACAATTTAACCACTTATACTTATTCTTGGGATGAGTGGAAAAATTTAATAGTAAAGACGTTCCCTGACCACATCGATTTCGCTGCAACTTTACGACAACTTGTGAACAGAGAAAAACAAAGTTACGAAAGCATGACACAATATTATTTTGGTAAAATGAACCTAATACAGGCTTGCAATGTTACCGGAAAAAATGCAGTGTCGTGTTTAATAGACGGGCTCAGAGATCGTACACTTCAAAACGGTGCAAAAGCTGGACGTTACGAAACCCCTGAAGACTTGTATACGGAATATTTGTTCACTCTCGACAATGACGAAACGGGAACGGCATTATACGACAAAAAAGAAAGTTTTGATCGCAGGCGACTGGGACCGAAACCAACAAATTCTGGGGCGCCAAAAACTTTCCGCAAAGGACCGTATGACAAGAGCACACTCCGATGTTACAATTGTAATCGAACGGGACATTTTTTGAGTAAATGCACCAAGCCACGTAAGGAATGCGGAAATTGTAAGTTATTAGGACACAGAAACAAATGAGTGTAGACAAACAAAACAGAATAGACCAGTTGTGAAAGTGATGTGCGCAAAGATACGCAAGACTGCTACTTTATTGAATGTAAAATAAACGGAAAACCTGTGAAAGGGTACATAGACACGGGTTGTAGTATTGTAACCATACGAGAAACGACGGCAAAACAATTACTTCTCAAACAAGTACCAACGACACAACTAATTAGAGGGTATGCTGGAGGAGCCACATCTGCATTGGGGAAACCGAAGTGACACTTACGGTGGATCTGATAACAGCTAAGGTCACGGCAAGCGTAGTAGACGACCGCGTACAATTAGTGCCGATTATAATTGGACAAACATTTTTAAATCGGGCTGGTGTAACGCTGGTGTTGCGCGATAATCACATCAAACTTTTTGAATCATCTAGCTGTTTTGCAGAGCCGTGCTTTCTTACGTAAAGTCGATCTGTGTGCTAAAGGGACGTGGTGATTCCGCCATATTATTAATTTTGTGGAAGTTTGCAGTAAAGACAACTACAATGGAGAAGTTTACGTGGAGGCCACTACAAGAAGTCGACCAAACTTTGAGTACAGCATCCTGGGTGTATTACTACCGTTGAAGGGTCATCTCTATACGCAATGCAGCCAACCATTCCTTAGAATTCTCTTGGGGACGGTTGCTGGTGCGAGGTTTATCATGTAAGCAAGAAGAACCGACAATCGAGGTGAGCAATTTTTCTATTACTGCATGTACGTTGCGACCTTTACAAGTCAAAGATATTGAATGTCAACTGGGACCAAATCTTCAAGAACACGAGCGGTTGCATATTTTACAATTAGTAAACGAATTTCGCGATTGTTTTCTGCTGACACGAGTGAACTGGGAAAAACGACCGTTACCAAAATGCATATAGACCTTACCGATAACGTGCCTGTAACCTATCGTCCATATCGATTGTCTTATCCGGAAAGAGAAGCCGTGCGGGAGATTGTGCAAGATTTATTAATGAATGGTATTGTGCGGGAATTGCAATCTCCGTATTCGAGTCCTATTCTTCTTGTGAGGAAAAAAGGCGGGCGAATATCGAATGTGCGTGGACTATAGGGCTCTCAACGCGAAGACAATAAAAGATAGGTACCCTTTGCCTCGCGTTGATGATCATTTGGAACAAATTCACGGTAGCAAGTTTTTCACCACGTTAGATTTAGCAGCCGGGTACCACCAAATAAAGATGGCGGAAGATTCCATTTCCAAAACGGCTTTTATCACGCCAAATGGTCATTACGAATACCTACGTATGCCATTTGGTTTGGTAAATACCCCTGCTGTCTTCCAAAGGGCTATAAACTCAATTCTTGGTAAACTTCAATTTGACACAGCTGTGGCTTATCTGGACGACATTTTAATATCATCAACGACTTTTGAGAGCGGTATCGCGTCGCTACGACAGATTTTCAGTTTGTTTAAAGCCGCAGGAATGACGTTCCGGTTGTCGAAGTGTCAATTTTTCCATGAAAAGTTGGAGTTTTTTTTTTTTTTTTTTTTATTTGGGGCCATGAATTGAGTATTGATGGCATACAACCCGGGAAAGCAAAAACCAAAGCAGTTTGTGACTACCCAAACCCGAAAAATGTACACGAAATTCGACAATTTATAGGTTTAAGCTCATATTTCCGAAAATTTATAAAGAATTTTGCTACGATCGCAAAGCCTCTGACAATGCTTACAAAGTCTGAGATGCCATTCGTATGGTCAGAAGAGCAAGAAAATTCGTTTCGGTT
The DNA here is from genome assembly GCA_030710515.1 of Abscondita cerata. NCBI lineage: Eukaryota > Metazoa > Arthropoda > Insecta > Coleoptera > Lampyridae > Abscondita > Abscondita cerata. The sequence continues at coordinate 101,298 of JALBCR010002080.1, forward strand.
GCTTAAACAACGATTAGTAGAACGACCAGTGCTGGCTTTGTACAACAGAAACGCACAAACAGAGCTACATACGGATGCTTCAAAGCATGGTATAGGTGGCATCTACTACAGCGTCAACAGAACCAAACTTTAAAACCTATTTGCTATTTCAGCAGGCAAACAAGCAAAATAAAAAGAAAAATATCATTCCTATGAACTGAAACACTTGCTGTAGTTGAATCTATGAAACGCTTTAGGTGTATTTACTAGGAATACATTTTATTGTTGTCACAGATTGTAATGCTATACGAACTACAATGACTAAATGAGACTTAATTCCTAGAGTGGGACGCTGGTGGCTTCTTACACAGGAATATGACTTTAGTGTTGAGTATCGTGCTGGTCATAAAATGACACACGTGTGTTATGTATGAACATTATTTATGTATAAATAATATTAAGAAGTAGGAGTAATAAACCAGCAGGTTGGCAACAGATAGTGAGAGAACACCGTTGTAACCGACATGTATTTTTCAATTAAATAAAATATAATAAAAGCACATAAGAATATAAAATAAAGGTGTTTTATTAAATAATAATAACAACATGAAACATGGCGCAGTCTAGAAACGAATGTACGTAAATAAATAAAGAAAAATCGACAAAACCTCAATAAATAAATGTGCAAGAATTAATAAAAAAAAAAAAAAGATGCCACGTCATCGTGAAAATAAAATAAACGCAGGTGAAAGTTCTTCAACTGATGCTACAAACAGTAATACACAATCAAATATAAAAAAAGAACAAATTCCGTGTAGTGCAATGAATAGTGTAATAAATAATTTAAAAGTACCGCAAGCATTAGATTTGCAATCGTCAAACTTAAGCGAAGGTGGAGGAAATTTAAGCAACGTTTCAATATTTATATGAAAGCATCCAATTATAATACATTAAATGATGAAACTAAAATAAATATCCTTTTGAACATAATTGGTGATGAAGCGTTGGATGTATACAACAATTTTAAACTTAATCACAATATGACGTTAGAATTAGTGTTACAAAAATTTAGTTACAAAAATTTGATGGATATTGCAATCCACGAAAGAATATCGTATATGAAAGATTCCTATTCATGCAAAGAATACAAAAAGATGGTTAACCCTTCGACAGTTTTTAAAAGACATTCAAGAACAAATAAAACATTGTGAATGTGAAAACCAGGAGGAATCAATTTTAAGAGATCAAATTGTATTAAACATATCCGACAAAAGGCTCCAAGAAAAATTACTGGGTACCGAAAACTTCACCTATGAGAAAACTGTGGAAATGTGTGCACCACTGAGATATCGAAAGAACAAGCCCGAAGAGTCCAGAATGTCAATGAAGTCTACGTAGTGAAGAAAGAAGAAGGAAGAAAATCAAAGAAGATAAATAAACCAGGTACTAAAATTATAGATATTACAAATTGTTACAAATGTGGTCGTTCTCATAAAAGTAATGCATATCCTGCTTATGGTAAGAATGTATGAACTGTCATAAACTAAATCATTTCAGTAACTTTTGGATATAAAAATCAAAGAACAAATAAAGTAAATGAAGTTGAAGATCAGGATTTTGAAATAGATACAATAAATAAAATAGAAAATCTTGAAAAAAGTAATGGCTAATTCATTCATAAGATTTAAGATGGATACAGGTGCCGACGTTAACCTAATACCAATTCATAAATTATAAATTATTTCAAGACAAAAACATTATTGTTATTAAGAAAAATGCCAACAGTTAACATTTTTCTTAGTTTATACTAATCATACGTGTCAATGCTTTTACACGAGATGTCGTAAGACACACATTTTGCTTATTATTGTTATTATTACTAAAAAAAGATACTGAATGGGGTTGGACCGCCAGTCATACAAAGGAAATGGAGAAAATTAAACAAACCTTATGTAGAGCCTCAACATTAGGTATTTTTGATGAAAATAAAGAAATAACGTTACAATCGGATAGCTCACAATCCGGAATAGGTGGTTGCTTATTACAAGAAGCAAAACCTATAGCGTATATATCAAGATGTTTAACGGAATGTGAACAAAGATATGCTCAGTGTGAAAAAAGAACTATTAAGTATAGTGTATACACGCAGAAAATTTCATAATTATATATATGGAAGAAAATTTAAAATGAAAACTGACCATCAACCACTAATCGCATTATTTCAAAAAGACTTATCAAAAATTAGTGCATGCAGATTATTAAGAATGCGTTTAAAATTAACAATATATAATATGAACGTAGTATACAAACCAGGCAAATTTATGCATATAACAGATTTATTATCGAGATCACAAGAAACACTGAAACTTGACTATGAAGATGAAAAATCTTTAAGCAGTTGTGCATTCAATAAATAAGCGAAAAAAGATTAAAAGACATTCAGGATGAAATCAAGATTGATCAAATTCTATAGCAAAAGTAGAGAAAGATGTAAGAGTTTACTATAAACACAAAAATGACATTTATGTAGAACATGAATTATTATATTTAAATGACAGACTAATAATACCAACAAACCATCAAAAACAAATCTTATCGTTGTTACATGAAGGTCATCTAGGGATACAAAAACAAAAGATCGAGCTAGAGATTTACTATACTGGCCGTCTATCAATTTAGACATAGAAAACATAGTAAAAAATTGTCAAATTTGTGAAAAATTTAGTAATAAAAATAAAAGAAACCTTAATTCAACACGAAATACCTGATAGACCATTTAAAAGAATTGCTGCCGAATACGCAGGAAAAACTTATCTAATTATCAGTGATAGAAATTTGTCCAGTTCAAGATAAAACCGCAACTAAAATCATTTTAGCATTCAAGAAAACTTTTTGCACCTACGGGATACCAGATAAATTAATAACAGACAATGTTCCTTTTGCTTCATAAAATATGAAACAATTTGCAAGAGAATATAATTTTAAAATTATTACAACATCACCTAATTACCCAAAGTCAAATGGAAGAGCAGAGAAAGGCGTGCATATTGCTAAACAAATATTAAAGAAGAGTAAGGAACTACATACAGATTATTATATACCTTTATTGGAATATCGGAACACACCCATAGCTCAAATAGGACTCTCACCAGCTCAAATGCTAATGAGCAGGAGACTGAAAACAAAATTGCCCATAAAGAATAAACTATTAGAGCCAACTATACAAAACAATGTCAAGGATAAGTTAATGGAAAGGAACAACAAAATTAAACAAAAATATGACACGAATGCACACGATTCATTAAAATACGATAGTGGCGACAACATCACGTATAGAAAAGATAATGTTTGGCATAGAGGGAAGATCATACAAATAACAGACACACCAAGATCCTATATAATACGAGACAACAAAACTAATAAACTTATAGAAGGAATTCATTTCATTTAAAGCAGTCAACTTCAGTTAGGGATACTATAGATCCAAACCTCTCACATATACTAATTAACAAACGGCAAAAGAGTGGTAGTGTAATTAGAAAACCTAGTTAGCAAAAGGATCACATAATGTAAATAATATTAAAACTTTACTATATATAAGCATGTTAGCATAAGAATGTTAAAATTTTAATTTGGTAGATTTGTAATCGTTAGGAGACTAAATTATTATTAAAATAGATTCATTAAGAACTTTAGGAAGGAAGATGTTATGTATGAACATTGTTATGTATAAATAGTATTAACAAGTAGGAGTAATAAACCAGTAGGTTGGCAACAGATAGTGAGAGAACACCGTTGTAACCGACATGTATTTTCAATTAAATAAAATATAATAAAAGCACATAGTATATAAAATAAAGGTGTTTTAACACGTTGACTGCCACAATGGAAGAAAAAAATTCGGGTCCCTGGGGCCGAGAGAGATTTTATGACAAACTCTTGAATCTGTTCGGTCCCAAAGTATATATCTAAATAAAATCTCAAAAAATATATTTTTGACTATTTTCTTTGTTCTAAAAATATGGCACAACATCTGTACCACGCGGCCTTAGAATATATTTTAAACGCTTTGACGCCGTCGTGGTACATGTATTGTACCACATGCATTTCTTGTCTGTGCACGTTCAAACTTGCATGCTTATCGGAACAAAAGTATTTCAATCAGTTCCACTGTGTTTCTCATCAAAGAGTGCAAGTGCTAAAACAATATTATTGCGTTTGACATGGGTGATTACGAAAAGGACAAGAACGTTTTGATAAAATTATGGAACGAAATATTGTCCGATGAAGAAGGTGAACCATTTGAAAATGATGGAAGTTCGGATGAATATGTTTCCAAGTAGTGCCGGTGATGAAAGTTCTTCGGATAACGAACCAGTCGCAAAAAATCAAAACATCATTTATTGCAATCAAACAAGAATTATTCCGACGAAGAAAATTGTGCCCCTAGTACAAGTAAGATAGTTATGTGGCACAAAAAACACCATTTATTCTATTATTTATTTTCTAGGTGCAAATGCAGTACCAGAATTACAGTCCGAACAGGAAGAACGTACCTTGCAATACGATCATATTGCAGAAACAATTGAACTTGTTATAAGGCGACCCTAAAACGAGTATGGACAAGAGGCTGAAGAAAATATTACAACTAGTGATATTTTCTGAAATCAATAGAACCCTCCTCAACTTTGACAAATTTAGAATTTACTGAAAATAAATATGGGATAAAAGAAGAGTTGTTGAAACTTACATCAATAAAGAACCATACGATTTTGTGAAACTTCTATTTACTGACGAGATAATACAGCATATTGTTGCAGAAACGAATATTTACGCTGCACAGATGATAGAAAAAGAAACTAAACCAAAATCAAGAGTTCACACTTGGACAGCAACCAACGAAGAAGAAATTGAATTATTTTTTGGCATTTTACTATGGATGGGATTGTGCCGATTTCTAAACTTTCGGACCATTGGTCCAAAAATTCCCTCTATTCCAACACTGTGAAGGAGAATATGTCTCGAAATAGATTTGAATTATTACTTGAATGCTCCATTTCAATGATAATAATAGTACCGTTGGGCTAACAGACAGAATGAGAAAAATTGCCCCACTTATAGGTATGCTGAAAAAAAGATTTCAGGATGTTCTGACTCCCGACCAAGATATTTGTATAGATGAAACTCTAGTGCCATTTAGAGGTCGACTTGCTTTTTAGGCAATATATAAAAACAAACGCCACAAATTTGGAATCAAGTTATTCAAATTATGTTGCAAAGATGGATATACTTTACAATTTGAATGTCTATTGTGGAAAAGAAGATACAGGTGACCAATACTTCTGTTCCTAGCAAATGTTGTCATGAAATTGATGGAATCTCTATTAGATAAAGGGCGCACACTATATGTGGATTACTACACTAGTGTGGAGTTAGCCAAGAAACTCTTAGCTCGACAAACACATCTAGTGGGTACTCTGAAGAAAAACAGAAAGTACAATAGTAAGGAAGTCCAAAACCAATCTCTAAAAACGGGTGAATTAGTGTCAAGAATATGCGACCAGGAATTGTAATTGTTAAATGAGAGACAAGCGCGATGTTATGGCTCTTAGTACAAAACATTTGGATAAAATGCAACCTGTACCATCCAGACGAAATCCTGGAAGACACAAACCAGATTATCGTCGATTATAACAGGTGCAAAGCATTTATTGACTTGTCGGACCAACAAAAAGCCTATAACACACCATTACGTGAGGACTGAAGTGGTATAGAAAATTAGCAATAGAATTAGTACTTGGAACGACATTTGTAAATGCACATATTTTATACACTGAAGTTACAAAACGGAAGATTACCATATAACGAGATTCAAAGAAGAAGTTTTAGAGGTAATTGTGCAAATATTTGGTAAATAACTACAAAAGAAAATCCACCATCTATCCCTCATGAATTAGAAACTACCGGAAAACGAAACCGATGTGTAGTCTGCTATAAGAATATGTCCGTAGAATTCGGAAGAAATGTGTCAGCAAATAAGTGCAGCCGATCAACATGGGCCTGCACAATTTGCAAAAAACATTTTGTATAAATTGTTTCTTTGTAAAACATATCTCTTTCCTCAAGTGATTGGTTTATGTTCCTACTGATGAATTACTTACGTAACGTTAGTTTCGTGATTGTTTTAGTTATTTCATCATTTTGATACCAATAAGTGTTTTTTTTCAATTCTTTTTCTACGTCGATTACTCTCTTGTTTTTCCTTAGGTACAAAATAAACGATATAAAATAAAACTGTGTGAGTTTTTATTTATTATTGTGATAAAACCAGGAACAAATTTCCGGGGCCATTCACAGTTCCAAGTCGATGGCGCCGAGCTCTACAATTCTACATATAAATACACGCTGCCTGTGGTACGATTGTCGTTTCACAGAGCGTGAACTGAAAGTCTGAGTCGTGGCACTACATATGTACCACAACGCGCCGATCGAAAATATTGGCGTGGTACATATGTCGTCTCACACGGCAGTCAACGTGTTAATAAATAATAATAACAACATGAAACACGTGGATGCGTTGAGCAGAAATACATTGCCAGAACGTGAACGAGAACAATGATCATGAAGACGATTTATTCGTATGTCACATGAGCATAAACGAAGATGATTGGATTTTGTCAGCTCAACTAAAGGACCAAAGGTGTAAATATATACATGATATTTTATCATGCCAACCATCAGACAAAGAGGAAAACAAATTCACCTCGAATACGCATTACGACAAAATAGAGTTTTTAAAATTACTTTCGATGGTAAGAGATGGGGAAGAGAAGCAAAGTATTGGAATAAATAGTAGTCGTGTCTTGTGTGTTCCTAGCAATGAATTTACAATTTTCGAACAACCGAAAGTTTGTGTAAAGAAACAGCTGTTAACAACCTACTGTAAGAAAAAGATACAAACCTTACTTGTTATACGTACTTTAACAGTGTTGTCAGACCATCTACGGTCAGACTGAACTTAAAATTTTAAAATCCGACTTCTTCACTATTCACTTCACAAAACAGAATTAGTAAATTGATTTATGCAAAAAAGGTTTATCCTGTCCTGTGTACCTTTTGCAAGTTTTGAATTTAGGAAACAAAGAGAGAAGTAGGCACTCTTTTGTTTTACCAATTTTAAACCGTTTTAACTTCTTCATTGTATTTATTTATTGAATTTATTACAAAACGAACATTATCGTTGCAGATGCAACAAGTATGTGTAATAATATGTAATCTCTCTTTATTCAGAGAGACTTTATACTTAAGATGAGATGACGTAATTCGGTCAAGTTTTCTCCTATTATTTCATTTGAAGTCGAATTAACTTTTAGGATTAACATGTCATAATTCAAAAACGGACAATAAATTACAACCAACACAGAAGAGAAGTTACAAGTTTAACCTGCGTTACTATTTATAACGCGTGATTCAAAAAATTTCTCATCAAACTTGCCATGAAAGACAAAGCAAGATATAACAGGTGTATCTTACCTTAGCTTGTAACACTTGTCAATTCTGACAGATTTAATTTCAACACATCCAGTTTTATGTATTTAGAGTAGACGTACGTGAATTTTTTCATGGTCCACTTTGATGACACATTTTTTGAATCACGGGTTACTTTATTTATTGAAATTGACCGATAAAAGTAATGTACATATTAGATACATAAACACTATTTTTTTACATTATAATGAAATATTTTTTTGCATAAACAAAACGTTGTATCCACGGAATCCAGAAAATCATGCAATAATCCCAACAAATTACTGAACAGGACATGAGTACTTGTCTATAAATCACAAGAATCTTTTGTTGTGACATTTTTAATATCCAAAACAATAAACACTCCCTGGACGCTAGAATCGGAGAGTTTTATGACTCTGTCTCAAACCGTACACCGAACTCTAACTTGGCCTTAACTTGCAAACACCTAATATATGTGGGTTAGAAGATTTTAAAGTACACCTATTCCTTTATTATGTAAAATTAAGTGACAACCGGTTTCAACAAGGTCAAATTATTAGGAACTATATAAGAAGTAGGTATAAATGTGTACAAAATATGAATAGCATAATTCTCGAAACTGGTAAGAATTTTCTAAAAAATTCTTTCGAATCCTGTTTGGGATCGAAAATACGAATCTGTCGAATTTTTTCGAATTACGAAGAATGGCTAAGGCAAAAAAATTACGTAGAAAAACCGAAAAAATCAACCCCAACTTTTAGTAATTAGAAAATCGTAAACAGCTTTTACAATAGAAACAATTTTATGAATTCTACCTAAGTTATTTAAAGCGCGCCATGTTGTGAATGAAACAAATAAATTCGACAGCAAACAAAAGCAACAATATTGTTTTGTAAAATTGCAATATAATACATTGCTAAATAAACAAACGGTATCAAACAAAACGGTCTCCCTTCGAACAGGTAGTGATTATGTGACAACTCTGTGTCTACTACAACAAAGAAATCTGTTGAAAACGGTTCAATTCTAGAATGAATTAGTTTGGTTAGTCGGATACTAGGGGCCGATACTAGCGCCCCAAAGCGGCCGACTAACTTTGAGGTATACGATTTTTAAAACGGACATTGCTTCTCTTCCCTAATTATATACTCGTTGGTAGTACCTAAGATTGCACGTAGTCAAATAGTTTTTTATCACCACGACAATATTGGTCACTTTGGTGTATGCAACTAATTAGAGAAAGTTATTGGTTTCCAGAAATGAAAAAATATATTAGACGTTATGTTTCATGCTGTTTGGCGTAAAGAACCGCCTGGAAAACAACCAGGATTTTTACATCCAATTCCGAAGTTTGACGTTCCTATGCATACGATACACATCGACCATCTGGGGCCATTTGTTACAAGTATAGGAAAGAATTTCCATTTAATTGTAGCAATAAATCTCTAAGGGATTTTCTGTAAGCATTGGCTAGCTGTGTACGAATATCAACATTTCCTACGGTTGCAAATTTACCGAGCATTTCATGTGTTCTGCAGACGAAACATGTTTTTTTTATTTCCTCTTTTAAATGTTTTAAATCCATGACACCGGATTTGGACTATAGCGAGTCTGACGAGTCTTTAGAAAATAATAAACAAACAAAACAGTAAAATACATTTGATACGTTACAACCACATATCCAGTTAGCTAAATCGTACATTACCTTGCGAAAGTTTCGATGAACATCATTATTTTTGTCTTTGCTAGTCTGTCGTAAACTTAGTTCTGGCAAAGGACGACCATTTGCCTTGAACTCAACTAATTTTGTAAAAATTAAGTTTGTTAGCACTTTTAGTTGTTTAATTTTCTGCACTACCGACATTTTCTATTATAGCGCATGCACACGCGAATCAAAAATAGTATTTTTACAAAACAACACAACAACAGTAAAACATATCAATATAAATTCTTAAATTGATTTAAAACACGCGAAAATCGAATCAAAAATAGAGCGTAGTTGTACACGCTATACGAAGTCGACGTAAACTGCGGGATCCTGCTCATGACCCAAAGTAGATGATTGTTTCGGACGTTCGCGCGTATTCGGGCGCTGCACGTTTTCGAGTTTTTCCGGGTAGATCTAATTCAATGAGGACAATTCGCACCGCCAGCCCAAGGTTGAAGAGGATGAATTACGAACGACGGCCGATAAATTTTAAGTTATTATACTTGTGACTTTTGCGAGTAAATTACCTATTTTAATAAAACACGTAATAATTAATATTTTTTATATATTGTCAACATTTTTGGGAGGTCATTGATCAATTGACCATATGGACAAGCCGCCATTGGCTTTTAGCATCGTTAACATTTGTGCAACATAGGAAGCCGATCTGATTAAACCTTGAAAAGCGCTGTAGTTAGTTAGTAAAGTCCAGCTCTCCCTTACACCGACTTCATTCCATTCATTGATGTTCAAAATTTTCAGTGCTTTTCACAATTACCTAATCGTCAAATTCAAGGTAGTTATTCTTGCGGGACTAATACAAATCAAATTTAATGATGGAATTTACCCAATATTAACTTATACAAATGTACTTACTACTACATTGCTACTAGGTCAAATCGACATTCGAGACTTATGATTCATCTATAGCCCAAAATGGAATAAAAATTAGGCAAAATAGAATCATAATCGATCAGATGCATTGAAATTGTCACTCAGTAACTAAAATCACAACAAAATAGTGTCGTAAAATCAGAGAAATCACAAACAGGGTAGCTAAGAATTACCGTCACGTTCAATCGAAATCCTTCAAATCAGCTATCCTAAACAATAAAAATAGATACCCTGATAATAAGTAGAATTCGGGTAATTTGAAAGTCGACACATTTAACTGGAGTTAACATGTTACTGCACTGACAATTCTCCAATTGATTAAAGATTGCTTGCAGCTGCATCAGTGTCCGACAAGAAAACGAATTCCTATCAGACGTTTTGAGATTTCGATTTGCAGGTCGGGGTTTAAATTTGATAAGTCACAGATTAGGATTGACTGTTCTAAAAATAGAACTTATATGCGTCCAAAACTCAGGTATAACCATGTTTTAAATAAAACGGTATTTAATTATAACCTACAATATTAAAGTGTATAAATATACGAATAAAATTTTATGCAACATACTGCAAAATTTTCAACATACTCGGGCTTTACAATTTGTGATTAAGTGCAAACCCTTGAATTCTTGTTTTTAATTAAATTTTAATCCAAATTGAACATAAATTGAGCGTTAAATATTGGTCAAATGTTACATCAGAGAAAATTTGTGTGGTTATAAGGCTAGATGGTTATATTCTCAACATTTGTCATATGTCATACGCGACGCAATGGACCTGCCCTCTCGTGTTACATTAGTAAATTTTTACCGGCCTAGGCCAGTAATCAACGATTTTCCGGCAGATTTTGACGATTGTAAAGTTAGTGTTTCTGGACGGAGACCTGAAATAGTTATTTATGTAGCAAGGGCGTAAAGTAGCTGTTTTAGGCCCAGAGGAATGTACGTTGTGCCCGAGCGTAAGCGAGGGTCAGGATGAGGGCCTAAAACAGCTTTACGACCGAGCTGCATACATAATTTTTTACACGTTTCATTATTTTCGTATACAAAAAAGTAAAAACATTTACAAATTGCCTTAATCTACTGTATTATTACCATCATAGGTGCCTTACATAATTTTCATTTGTCACTCACAGTGACACCAAAAAATGTGCTTCTAGCATATTTATTTGAGAAGTCAGAAGTATTTAAATCATCAACACCTTGGTCGATTTATTCAATATTGAAGGCCGCTATCTGAATTAATGAAAATCTAAAATAAGCAATTTCAAAAAAGTAACTGTATTCCTAAAAGAAATTGGGACGGATACAAACCTTAAAATTAAAAATTTTAACAAGGGGACAAATTTTAAAATTTATTATAGAATCTTCAAATAATAGATTTTTAATAATGAAAGTAAGTAAATTGTTTTGAGTGATAATATTATACCTAACATAATATAAAAAATTAGGTGGCTTTAATCATTGGAATTACTGGGACTTGCTGCAGAGAGGAATTGTCGCAGCTATTCATTGACGACATTGACAATTTAGAGTCTGTTTTAATGATTGTGATGGTCTAGTCTGGCCATGTTTTGAAATAAACGACCTTATTTGAATTGCATTCCACATGTTATTAATCTAAAATACAAGCAGAGTATTAATAATAAATTACACACTAATTTTATGCTTACCCGAAACAAAGATTTCAAATGTGTTTAGCCTTATAAAAACTGTTTTATCATACAGGAGTAGGATTACGATGAAAATAATAAAACGGAATGCAAAATCATAGAGAACAAGCGATAACAGGACTAAAATAAGCAAATAGAAAATAAAGGAAGGGAAAAGTAGAAACAAAAATGATTAAGGTTAGGTTACGGGGATTACACTACTAAAGTTTTAAGAAGGGATGGCTGCATTCATGCAGTGAAATAGAAGCACTGTGAAGTGTGAAGTGTGAATTGCAGATAAACGTTTACAGAATACAGTTTTTTAACAAACGTATTAATCATTACAATATTGTTAAAGTTGATTACAGAATAGTCAATTCAATATACACCAATAATGGCGATTTGGTTGCATCCAGCAATACATTAGATCAATTTTGACGATTTAAAAAGCAAAGCCCACGGGCTCAAAAGAAACACTTTTAAGCCCGCGGGCAAAATGTCTTATTTTACGCTTCAAAAATGGGTTAAAAAGTTAATTTTACGCTTGATCGTGTAAAAATAGTTATTTATGTATCAAGGGTGTAAAGTTCTTTACACCTGTGGTGCATACAACTTTTTACCTTCTTAGTAATACAAAGTCGAAACAAATTTATTTTTTAATTACGTATTTTATTTTAATTTTAACACACCATACAAAAAAGATCTTAAAATAATAGTACTAATTAGTTTAAAAAACAAACACATAAATTAAAACCTCTAACATAATAATAAACTAATTAAAAAATTTAAATTTATGAAAATAAACTGTTCGCGACTTCTAGTGTAGGTTTATAACAATTAAGAATGAAATTTTCTTCTTTACCGGCATGCCTAAACGCGTCGCTACTACGCGTCGCGTTGGTCGTTTCAAATTTTGAATTATAAAATTTTAAAAATCAGTAAAAAGGGAAAATGGAAACTGTTGAAGAACTTACTAATACTCCTCCCAATATTAAAGAGGAAGCAAGTAACGTGGTTCTGGATTTATTACCTGCTAAATCGAGAAAAATTTATGAAAAGTCATACGATGACTTTTTAAAATGGTGTCGGCAAAAAAAAGCAACACACTACACCGAAAATGTGCTCTTAGTATATTTTGCAGAAATTTCAAAGCAATACAAATCTTCTAGACTTTGGTCACATTATTCGATGCTGAAAGCAAATTTAGGAGTAAAAAATAACATCGATATTAGCAAGTTACCAAGTTAATCGCATTTCTAAAAAGGCAAGCGGAAGATTATAAACCCAAAAAGTCCAAAATACTTAGCAGAGAAGACATATATACATTTTTAACTGATGCTCTGGATAACGCATATTTATTGATAAAGGTGAGTTGTAATTTTGATTTGTATATGTACACACTGCTAATGTTTAATAATAAATAACTAGACAAAGCCAGCATGCTACGCATGCGTTAAGTCATAAAAATACATTAGCTTCTAAAGAGCAGACAGTCATGAACAATAATTAGCACTTACATTAACATTCATCAGTTGAGTAATCAATATGAATGCAGAGTATGTACTCCATGTGAATTCGTACAAATGAGTCGAGAGTATTCGGGTGTGCGCTCGCAACGAATCGAGAGTAGGTGAGGACGCACAAACGACATAACATATTAATATAGAAGATATGGATGTAGTCCGAATAGAAATTATTTATTAAAAAATATTTAGAAGCGGATTTATTGGCTCGACCGCTTTAACGTAATACAACAAAGTTTATTTAGGTGAAATTGACTGTTTGGTTCGCATAACGCTCGCAGTTACGCGTGTGAGTCATCAAGTTCGTGCATACGAAGATTTTTGGGTGAAATTGAATCCTCTACAGTTAAACCATTCGAAAATTTGCAAAATTACGAATATTTTGATTTTTATTCGTGTTTTTACGTAATATGGTTCCGGAGTTATAAAAATTACAGTATTCGTATAACAATGTAAAATTCTTAAAAAAATTTTTAAAAATGATAAATTTTTAAACATTATGTGATAGGGTCTTAAAGGAACGTTTTTTAAATAATTTTTTTATCTGTTATAATTTAGAAATTATGGCCGTTTTAGTTTTCGAATAAAATTTTGTCGGAAACGTTTTTCGCTTATAACTTTTGAAAACACGCGAGGTCTAACAAAACTGAAACGGCCAAAAATTTTATTTCTTTATCCGCGTATGATGCTTTTTGAATTTTAAAAATCGGTCCGTAAATAAGCGAGTTGTGGTCAACTTACGGCTCAATTTGTTTAAAATTTTTTTGACTATTTTTAACATTTTTTTTAACCTCGAAGATGCCCTTGTACAAAAAAATCTAAATCGAAAAATAAAACACATCTTTCGTAAACTCGAAACTTTTTTCGAAACGAAAATATCTTAAGCCGTTCTAATGTGAGACGAATTTGAAAAAAGGTTGATTTTCGTATAGATTTGAAAATGAATCGAGAGTAGGTGTGAGTTCACACTAACGACATAACATATTAATATAAGATGTAGGTTACACTAATCTTTGGTGTAGCTGGAGCGTGTAGAAAAGACGAGTTGGTACGAGTTTCAATCGATGATGTAACGGACTTAAATTCATCCATATTGGTAACTTTAAAGAATACCAAAACTAAAACAGATAGAGTGTTTACAATTAACAGTCGTGAAGACAATCCTATAAATTTTGTAGAAATATATCGTAAATATATTACATTACGTAAGATGGTAGACACATCTAGTCAAGGACATAATAGATTTTTTTTGAAGTTTCAAAATAATAAATGCTATTCTCAACCTGTGGGAAAAAACACTTTCGAGAAAATTCCAGAAAGAATAGCAACTTTTCTTAAGCTTGCTGAGCCTCCGTTATATACAGGTCATTGTTTTAGACGTTCCTCTGCATCCTTGCTTGCAGATTCAGGAGCATCTCTTAGTGTAATCAAAAGGCACGGTGGGTGGAAATCCACTACAGTAGCTGAAGGGTATATAGAGAATTCTTTAAGCAATAAGAAAGCCACTGCGGAGAAAAATTTATGCCAACAACTGATAAGCCGTCTACAAGCTACGTTGCTTACGAAGTAAGTAATAGTGCCACCACTACCTCGAATACTTCTGCCACAACATGTACCACAGGCCTCGTGGAAATAAATGAAGAAACGACTACAATTTCAGAAGCTCTTCCTTTGTTTAATTTTAGTAACCGCAATAATTGTCATATTAATGTTAATGTTAACTTAAAATAAGGATATTTAGTTATCCACATATGTTGTTTAGTGTTTGTTAAAATAATTTTGTATTTATGCCCTATGTTTATGATTCGTATAAGTAAAAATGATGTTCTAATGAAAGTGTTAATTTTGCTTATTACGAGTGTTGCCACTATGTGCACTTTTTCGCAAATTAGATAATATTAAAACTGTGAATGCGATGCAAATTTCTTTCTTTCGGTGTGCTCCTAATTGGGCGATTACGCTAAACCACGCTAAACATTTTATTCTTTTTGGCTATTAATTTTTTTGACGAATTAAATACATTTGTCGATACGGATTTGATCGACATCTGTTGATTTTTTGGCGAGTAATGCAAACAAAATATTTTGCTGTAATAGTGGCAACAAGAGACATACAAACGGTTTGTTTACTTTTCTTCTCATCTATTTCTAAAGGAACTTTGCAAAGGAATTTTGATGTATTATACTGTTATGTCTATCGTTATATTAAGAGAGTAAGTAAAATATCAGAAGTTTATTATTAATATTGTTTTTGTTAGCCGCAGTACGAGGACAGGTACATTTGTATATTACTACATTTGAAGCAATTGTGGCAAGTGAAAAGAATTTGTGAGATAAATTTTAATTAGCAGAATAAAAGAAAAGATCTGACATTTGATACCAAATTACCTTTAGCAAATCAGCAAAGAATAATTAAGAGTGATTTTTCTAGTCTATTTATTTCGTCGGAACTGTAGGAAGTTAAATTAATCGATAGAGAATATGGTAACAATAAAGTTATTCTATTTCGTAGTTACTCTCATTTATTGTATGTACTTTTTAACAAACACTAATTGAAGTGTATAACTATATTAATCGAGTTATTCCAATTTATATTTTGTGCCTATGAATCTGTAAGGCTGAGGTAATCAACACATAGAATTTATTCTATTTTCACTACAAGTTAAAGAGCAATTGTAATGCAAATCAGTTAACTAAATTAAACAAATAACCTTTCACAATTATAGGTTAGCTTTGGGTTAGGTAAAATTATTCCACTTCTACACTCTAGAAAATTTTGCTTTATATTTAGATTTTACAATTTAATGTATATATTTTCAGAAAAAAAATTGATTTGTTAACAATAATTTATAGCGATTCTCATGCGTAATTTAGTACTGTTATTTTATTATTTTCGTAAATTATCGGATCAATTCGGTATTAAAAGTAAATAGTAAAAGTAAAAAGTAAAAGCAGGCGTAAAAGTAAAGAATGCGGGCGCAAAAGTAAATCGAGCGAAAAAGAGTTATTTTACGCTTTCGGAAGCGGGTGTAAAGTGAATCATTAAATATAGGAAGTGCAAAATAGTTATTTATATACCAAGGGTGTAAAGTACTTTACACCTGTGGTGCATACAAATTTTTTTGCACTTCTTAGTAATACTAAGTCGAAACAGATTTACTTTTTTAATTACATATTTTATTTTAATTTAAAAATACAATAAAACCTTAAAGTAATAGTACTAATAAGATTAGTTGTTGTTATTTTAAAGGTATTAATAACAACAAATTAATTAAAAATTTTAAATTTACGAACGTAAATTGGTCGCGACCTCTAGGGTAGCTTACAAGAATTAAGAATAAAATATTCTTCTTTACCGGTATTCCTAAACGTCATTTAAAAATTTAAATTACACAGCTTCCAAAATCAGTGTTCATGGAAACTGATAATGAAGAACTTTCTAAAACTCCTCCCGGTATTAAAGAGATAGCAGATAACGTGGTTCCGGATTTGTTACTTGCTAAATCCAACGAAATATATGAAAATACATACGATTATTTTTTAAAATGATGTCGACTTAAAAAAGCAACGGAAAATGTGCTTTTATTGTATTTACTCCAGTTCTACAAGAACATTTTGCTTTATATTCAGATTCTACAATTTAATTAACATTTGATTTTTTAAGAATAATTTGTAGTGAATCTCATGTTATTTCTCATGCATAATTTCGTACCGTTTATTCTTATTTTGTCAATGACTAATCGTAAATTCTCGGATCAATTCGGTATTAACGATATATGCGGGCCTAAAAGTAAAAGCGGACCTAAAAGTAAAAAATGCGGGCGCAAAAGTAAATCGAGCGAAAAAGAGTCGTTTTACGCTTGCGGAAGCGGGTGTAAAGTGAATCATTAAATATAGGAAGTGCAAAAAAAATGTTACATATTAATTATAATGATTGAAGATGGTAGTGTGATTAATGTGACTGATAGAAATGTATCTTAAAAATACTTACAGTACATAATTAAATGAAACATTTTTGATTAATTGCAAATTTTCAATATTTATTTTAAACTTTCAACACAGGATGTTTCAGACATTTATAGAATTCCTCTATGGAATAGAACGCATTTTGCCTTAAGTAATAGGTGAGTTACTTTTTGAAGAGTGTGAGACTGTCGACATCTTTAATTTGATTAGGCAACTGGTGAAAGAAAGTTAATCCTAATACACAAGCAGCTTTATTAGACGTACAACACGGTACTCGAAAGTGGTTGTTTTTCCTTGTCTCAGTATTTATGAAAACTCGCGTTGGTAGCGATTTTTGCTTTATTAATTAATATGTATTTACATACTTCAGCAATATACAGTAAAGTTAAAATGCCATAATTTATGAACAGAGTTTTGCACGTTGTGTATTTGTTGATCCCGACTATTGTTCTAATTATTCGTTTCTGAGTAATAAACACCTTTGTTGCTGCTAGTGAGTTGCCCCAAACGCGTATTCCATACCTTAGACGTGAGTCGACAGATGCGAAATAAAAAATCAGTAGCTGTCTCTTATCGAGGTAGGTTTTTAGAAAATGTAATTCATAACATGTCGATTTAAGGCTACCATTAGGTACTTTGTCACACTGGGGCCTCCAGCTTAAAGTTTCATCCAGTATTATTCCCAGAAATTGAACTGTACTGGATTTTAATAAGTTATTTCTTAATGCAAATGGTTTCGTCATGATTATTTGTGTTTTGATAATTATGGAAGGTGCACTAGAACTGTTTTTTATTCATTCAAAAATAATAAATTATTATAGATTATTTTGCAGTTTGACTGCCAGTTCTGATTTTGAACAACATGAAGCAATTACCGACGTGTCATCCGCATATGATGTAACTACAGCATTCGTTTTCAGATAACGTATTAGATCATTTACATACAATATGAAGAAGACGGGTGCTAAGATTGAGCTTTGCAGAGTGCCGATGCATTGCTCTAGTGTTTTGGATTTTATATTTTGAAATCGTCATTTTTTAAATATAGTTCAACGTATTTTGTTACCTGTTTTTTAAAAAACTTTCAATGCAAAGTAGTACCCCTCCGATTCAGTACGTGTATAATTTTTTTAAGAGTCTGTTGTGGTTCATGCAGTCAAAAGCCTTTGTCACGTCACAGAAAATGCCAATGGGAGTTTTCTTTGTTTCTATAGTTTTTATAGATATTGTCATAAAAAATTGAATAGCATCTGGTGTGGACATCATGGATCTGAAACCAAATTTGCTCGATTCCAGTATATTACATCAGATTTCAAGTTGGACTGTCTCCTTGTTAATAAAATTGTGTCGCTTGAAAGGATTAAGTGGGCCATAGGGACCTTTAAGTCTTTCAAGGTTTATGGCACTAATGGAGTGTTCCCGGCACTGAGTCAACAAAGGCAGGACAAGATACTAGCAACACTGATCAGAATATTTAGATCTAGTTTGTTATATGGCCATGTTTCTCAACTATGGAGAAAAGTAAAGGTCATATTTCTACACAAAGGAGGTGTGAAACCCTTAGATGATCCAAAGTCATACCGTCCAATAAGCCGTTTATGCAAAAAAAAATTGAAGAAACTAGTGGAGCAATATATCAGGACGGAGGTACTAACACTTAAACCTCTTCATAAACACCAATTTGTTTATCGGGAAGGGAAATCGACGATATCAGCTTTGCATGAATTTGTAAAAACCATAGAGGAAGCACACAAGTCAAAGGAAATAGCCCTATCAGTATTTATGGACATAGATGGCGCTTTTGACAACGTCGCCTATGACTCTATGACCCAGTCTCTCAGGAAAAGAGGGATCCACGACTTTATCATTTAATGGATAAACAACATGCTGATGTGCTGTAACTATGTGGTAGGCACCACAAGAGGTTGCCCACAAGGAGGAATTTTTGTCCCCACTACTGTGGTCGCTGGTAGTGGGTGAACTACTGAACGACCTGAGTAGAGAGAGGAATAACGTTCTTGCGGTTATGCTGATGAGATAACCATAACGGTGAGAGGCAAGCATGACTTCATTATTGGGAAGAAAATGCAAAATTCCATTAACCTAACACGCAATTGGTGTCTAAAAGAGAGCATGAACATAAACCCGAATAAAACCACAATTGTGGCTTTTATACTAAACGAAGGAATTTGAATATTCCAAGTATTCAGTTAAATGGAATCACTATTCTCCTCTCTAAGAAAGTAAAATACTTGAGGGTGACACTGAACCAAAAATTAACGTTGGAGAGTCACCTGACTGAAATTACTAACAAGGCCATAAAAACTTTATGGTCATGCCGCCAAATGGGTGGCAAACGTGGAGTTTGAACCCCAGGGCAACTAACCGAATCTACAAGCAGGTCGTTAGGCCTAGAGTCCTCTATGCGTTCGCAGTTTAGTGAAGAAAAGTAGACCAAAGTTCCGCGCAAGTAAAGTTGGCAAAGGTGCAAGGGCTTGCATGTCTGCTCACCATAGCTGCCATGAAATCCACACCTACCGCCGCGATGGAGACCCTTCTCAGTCTGGATTCTCTACCGGTAGCAGTCAAAAAGGAAGCCATGAAACAGACCCTCAAATTAATGAGCTATACCATTTTAAAGAAGGCAACTTCAAAGATCATCTAGAATTCCTAGAATCACTCCTCTATTGGATATGGCTACAGTAAGGAATCAAACAAACATTAAAATGGTATTTGATCTTAAATACAATGTTCACGGTTCTCCACTAGGGAAGACTGGAGTGGAGGCACGGACTGCGTACCGGGATTGTGAGAAATAAAAAATACAAACCTGCTCATTTAAATAGTTTAGTTTTATAAGTTTAGTTGAATGTACCCAAAATAGTTGATTGGAGTGTAGTTGTTGTATTTAAAAAAAAACGAATCGTTGTTAATTATTAAAAATAATTAAAAGTTTACATGTACATAAAATGTTACTTTGATATTAAATATACCTGATAATCTTTATCTTTTGTATATCTCTAACAGGGATCTTTCCAAAAATGGTTCACAGACGGATCTAAAATGGGGTGAAGCTGGAGTGGTGGGACCGAGGTTTAAAAGGCAGTGCTGACGCCATAATTATTTAAGCAGAAATACACGCCATCCACATGGTTGCAAAATATCCCTTCACCAAAAACCGATGCATATAGCATATATGCATTATGTCGGACAGTCAAGCGGCATTAAAAGCAATACAAGGTAAGAGCTTGAAATCACACATACTACACGAGTGTCATCAGGTCCTAAACCAACGGGCGGACAAGAACAAAATTGAACTTTCTTAGGTGCCAGGGGTAATGAATGAATAGGATGCAATGAAAAACCAGATCAGCAAACAAAGTTAAGGACAGCAAAACCCTTTTATAGGGCCAACTCCTGTGTAACATTCTAAGAAGTTTTTTAGCCCTAATCAAAATAGTGGGAAGGAAGTGTTAAACTTACACAGAAGTGAGTTAAAACTACTTACACTCGACCTCTTCCCTCTTATCTCCTAATAGAGTCTTTCTATCTCTCTCTCTCTCTTCCACCCTTATAGTTTATTACATTCTTCTTTCATATGCTTTAAGTTCCCCCATCCATCCCACACAATCTGTATTGTATTTGTGTATCTTGATCTCTTCTCACTATCTCTGCTTATATTCTTCTTCCTTCTCTTCTCAATCTTTTATCTTCTTAAACATAAACCATACAAACACTTCCAAATTTTTTCGTTTTACACTTTCTTCTCCCTCTTCTCGTTTCTTTCTACGCTTTTTGACAGTCTCCATTCCATCATTTATTTTTTGTTTTATTTCCATTGTTTCTTTTGTGAATCTACTTTTTCAGTTGCTTATTCCATTTTTCTTATCCATTTTCCATCTCTTGCTCTATTTCTTTTCTCTGTTTTCTGTTCTTCGTCTAGTATCTCTATTTTTTCCTAATACCTTTTTATCCTACCTATTTCGTCCATATCTTCTCCTTTACCCATTCTACACTATCTCTTTTTCCAGCGGTTGGTAATCCTCTTCATCCTACTCCCTGTCTTCCAAGGGCTTCTCGTTTACTATTACAGTCTATAAGATTTCCCCATTCTTCTTATAAACGTGAGATCTCTTTTTCTCTCTTTCTCTATGTTGCCGTTCATTGTTGTCCATCCCCTTTCTTCACATAACCGTTGATTGAACAAACATAACTCTAACAAATTTCTTCCTTGCCGTTTTTTTCTTGTCCATAGATTTCCTCCTTTTTTACTCTTCCATTTATCATCATCGCCCTTTTCACCTATTCTTGTATTAAAATCCTATTTATTTTTCATTTTCACTAACTTCTGTTTCAATTTCTTTTGGTTGCTTCCATTTCTTTTCAGTAGTATACAGGCATTGTAGAAGAAATGTACTATTCCAAACTCCAGCACAGTTGAATAATTCAGTATTATTCCAGTAATTACATTTAAACATACTGGATCACCCTTGAAAAGAAGTATCAGTTTGTGGACTAATAGAGGAAGGTTGCCTATATTGGACCGGTTTGCACTCTTTTTATACTAACTTAAAAATACCAAAATTAAGTAAAGATTGGATTTCACTAGATAAAACTTTAACATTTTCCGCATATATGTATTTTTTCTTGAAATTATAGAACGCAATTTTTTGTCTTAAGAAAGCATTTTCAAAAAAAGGTTACAAATGGTCCAATTGACGGACTTGGTAACTTAAATTGAACCACTGGTTTATTTAATGCAATAGGGGAATAAAATATAAGAAAAGAAAAGTAGTATATTTTGGTATCAAAAAACAAAGTAACAAAATAAATTCGGCAAACACTGTTTAGTATGTGACAACTATATAATAGTTTGTAGCGCATAGTTGTTGGCAACAGCGCGGCCTTCTCGCTAGCCGACAATGTTGTACTCGTAATCGTCTAATTTGTATTAAATGTATTCATGCGTCCAATATACGGAACTTTCCCCTAATTAGACTTTCTAACATTTTTTGATCTGTTTACCTGTAAGCTTAGAGAAGCCTGTAAGGTATTTCCAAGTACGCCTCTGTGCCATGTTTTGAATTTCTGACAGCCTGTACATGATCTGGAGAAGTACATTATCACAGTCTGCTTCACTTGAATAACGGTTTTTGTAGTAACTGATTACGATATTTTTTATATTATATAAAGAAATTGATAATAGAAATAGTTCTATCAAATTGAGTAAATACTGTAACCAGTTAATTTGAATATAAGTAAGTAAAAAATTCAATATTTGACATTTTTTGAGGAATTATTTCATAAAAAAAAATCGTATTTAGAATTTTGCGTTAATTTGAAAAATAATTAAACCGTTTTTAATATTTTTTTTTTATAATCTGTCTATGATTCTGAACTTAGAATGTTGCTTTTCTATAATTTTCGCGCTTAAAAAACGCCATTTTGATTTTTATTGCAACCAGCATCTGTCCTGTCATAAAGGATATTAAAATTTTGGAAACAAAGTAGGTAACGCATTTATATTCTAGTCGAAAAAATGTCCGAGGAAACTACTAGCATGGATCAATGCATTGATGACAGCGAACAAGAAGTGGTCACTCTAGGGGAGGTGTTACAAGATGAGCAACAAATGATTGAAGATGCTAATGCAGTATTAGGCGCAATTGACGATAAGAAGTGCACCTACTCTGAGGTAAGATTCATTTAATATCGCCTCTTATATTAACCGAATATCTTTAGGGGTACATGAAACGGCAGGCTTTATATTCATGTTTAACTTGCATACCAGAAGCTCGTCAGGATGAATCGAAAGCAGTGGGCATCTGCCTGGGTTGTTGTTATCATTGCCATGAAGGGCACGAGTTAGTGGAACTCTATACCAAAAGAAACTTTCGATGTGATTGTGGCAATTCAAAATTTACCGATTTAACTTGTAAATTAGAAAGTGTTAAGTCAGATGTCAATGAATTTAATCATTACAATCAGAACTTCTCTGGTAAATATTGCACCTGCAATCGACCTTATCCTGATCCGGAAGATTCTGTTGAAGACGAAATGATTCAGTGCATCATATGTGAGGATTGGTTTCATTCTCGTCATTTAGGTGTAAAACTACCTACTAACGCCACTTATTTTGAAATGTCTTGTCAAAGTTGTGTACAAAAACATTTGTTTTTGTTGCATTATATAGACCTATGTGTTAATACTGATGAGCCTTTAGAAAATGATGCTACTAACACTGAAGATGTTAACGCTGAGGAAGAAAAAATTGAAGTTATTGAAGATGAGGAAAACTCTGTTTCTGAAAAATGTACCAAACCTAAAATCAAGTCAGATTCTGTAACTTCTAAGTTTTGGTCAGACCGATTGGCGTAAGAAGTTGTGCACATGTCCTGAATGTATACGGGTTTATGAGGAGGAACACGTTATGTTTTTGCTTGATCCACAAGACACTGTACAAGTTTATGAGGAAAAAGGTAAAGAAAAGGCTCGCGAGTTTGAAGAAAAACAGCATGAGAACGATTTGAAGTTTTTAAATTCTCTTAATCGCGTTCCTCTTATGGAAGCTATAGCCGGATTTAACGATTTAAAGGAAAATTTGATTGAATATCTCAAAAAATTTGCCGAAAATAAAAAAGTTGTGCGTGAAGAAGACATACGGGAGTTTTTTTCTAATTTTGATACGAAGAAAAAACAAAGAAGTGAAGTTCCTCATTATTGCGCTTAATTTATCTATATTCGATGTAAAATATATTATTTTAAACTATTCGGAAGGGTTTGTGGAAAATAATTAATCGCAATTTAATAAACAAAAATGCATTATCATTGAATATTGTTATAGGTAACCAAGAATATATCATTTCTGATCTACCTTTAGGATTGCTTCATTTTTAAGGTTACTATTGATAAGGATAATTGATAAATGGTTGACAACGTATGTGTATGACTGGGTGTTCACCTTCCCAAAGCACACAGATCGTCCTCGCATTATGTAATAGAATGCGTTAGTTCTGTCCTGTGGCCTAAATATCTGCCTTGCTATAGAATGTCTACTTTCTTGTCTGCATTACATATTTACTTATTTATAGAAGTACTCCTATTTGCTTGTGTGTTTGAATAGCTGCATATCTGTTTGGTTCGATTTCATCCTATTCACATTCAGCAGTAAATTTAGATTTTTAAATAATGGTCTTCCACAGGGATTGGAATTTTTTCGAAATTGAAAATAAACTATCTGATGATTTGCGTATTATGGCAAATCATTTTAAAAAATGGCGATTATGCCCCACTCTGAAAAAGACAGAGGTTTCTTGTTTTCATTTAAGTAATAGAGAAAAAAGTAGAAAACTTAATGTTATCTTTAATAATACAAAGTTAAACCATAATTTTAACCCAGTTTATCTGGGAGTAACTTTAGATACGTTTTTAATTTACAAAGATCATTTAGAAAAAGTCAAACAAAAAATGAAAACAAGAAATAATGTCATTCAAAAATTAGTTGGAACAACTTGGGGAGCAGATGCAAAGACACTTCGTACATCTGCATTGGCATTAGTTTATTCTACAGCAGAATATTTATTGTGCTCCTGTCTGGTTGAATAGTTATCATACAAAACAAATAGATGCCTAGTTGAATTGCACATTGCGTATGATTAGTGGAACCATTAAATCTACTCCTCGATTGGCTTCCTGTTCTTTGTAATATTACTCCATCGAACATTCGACGAAAAGCTGAGTTAAAACGAAAATGGGATAAATGCCAACTTAACAAAAAGTTACCAATTTGGAATAAAATTGACAACCCTCCTGCTAAAAGACTTAAATCTCGAAGTCCTATATATGGTTGCAACTACTTAAGTACGGCTTTTTCCGAAGTTTAAGAGTGGAAAAATTATGGTCTGGAGTTGATGTTTTCAGTAAACATCTCATTGATGATCTAATACAAATTGTGACTGTGGAAACGAACCGGAAACCGTTACACATATTGTACTAGGATTGTCAATTAACGAAGTTTAAAGGAAGGTTTCCAAACATTTATAATTTAACGGATGAAGCTATATATTATCTGAAGTTCAGCAATATTTTGTATTCTTGTACTGATTATCTGTTTTTCCATTATTTTGTTTTGCTATTTCTTTAACCTAGGTACTATTTTTTACGTCATTGTCGTGACTGGCGTTTAGACCGATCCAGTATATGTCGTCATGCAATGGCTGTGCTGTTATATTGTATGTTCTTATATACCTTCTTTAATGTTTACATACTTACTTAATTAATATTATTACATATGAATACTAAAGGTAGGTAAGGGTTGGCATGTTTAGGTTTTAGTGGTTTTCCTAAACCTTCAAGCAAATGCTTTGCCAAGACGAACCAATCCAATATTGCACACGGTTTCATCACCACACTATACAGGTACTGATATTCTGGGGTACCATACATAACACTTACCTACATCACAATACAATATTTAAAATATACCATACGAATAAATAAATAAGATCTCGTGATATTCGTTATACTCCATATCTTGTGAATAAGATGGGAAGTTATGCGACGGTTTCCAAACCAAATTTTTTTGTCTGATGACCCGCCGTCCGTTCGATATCTAAAAATCACTGTATTTTTAATAAAACTCGGCATGTAGAACCCTTACCCACATAGATTTTCCGATTCTGGAAAATTTACAAAAATGTTAATTTTGATTATTTTTTCTTTAAATAAAATTACACTTTTGATCCCTAGTATATTACTGATACGCAACAATCACCTGACACCAATTGTTTTAACGCAGTGTCTTTAAGAAAATATTAATTATACAAAGAAAATGTTGAAAGAAAGTTGTTGGAAATTTTATTATCTATAACTTTTATTTGAACAATTTTTTAATCGCAATTTTTTTTAAGAAAAATGTTTAATTCCACTCTAAAAACGTGTTTAACGGAGCAAGGGCGCTTTGATTTAGCGAGAACTGAAAAATGTACCGAGCCATTTTCAGATTAAATTTCAATTATGAAATTATTTTATTGTTTGAAATAAATCTTTTAGTGCAATATAATGTTCGTCGTATTAATGGGGTTGTTATTGCTCATGGTGACGTAACGCCATCTTCGTACCCCAAATTGATAGTCCTTCACTTCTTTTGTAGGTCGATGTTTTACGTTGATTTTGACGAAGAACTAAATAGGTACTAACTACTACATTTTGATTTATAAAGGTCATCTATTTCAATAATAAGAAACTAGGCGATCACAACATTTTTTTCCAACTTTTAAAAACATATTGGAATCTAATGTATCCAGATATGCGTTGTCAATTATTTTACTTGAAAAGTATTTACTTAGTCTACAATTTCTGTAAAATTTAATGTAATAAATTATAGTATATGGGTTATTACGTCGCGTTCTCTAGTGAACTTATACCCAGAATTGAGCTCCAATGTTTGAATCACAAAAGCTTGTATATACTTACCGTTTAAAAGTTTACAAAGCTAAATGCAAATTTTAATTTTATCAATGGAAACCAAGCTCAAGAAGAGATATACCATTGCTGCGATAGATAAGCAGTGGAAAATCTTCGGTAAACTATATGACCTCGAAGATTCAGATTTCATATGCCAATCGGCGTCTGACCAAAACTTAGAAGTTATAGAATCTGATTTGATTTTGGGTTTGGGACACTCAAAAGGCCAAATAACAACGGCATTAACACAACGTATATTATATTGCACTGAAAGACTTATTTTAAACAATAAAAAAAAATCAGAATTGAAATTTTATTAACGTTGGATGGATGTTCTACTCAAGTCCAACGTAAAATTGAGGTAATTAAAGTTAAAGAAAGATTTCTAAAACCTACCTATGATTTTATTTAGGAAAGGAAATTAGACTTAATTTGTGTAAGTAAATACTTTCGTGTAGTTACAATTAAGGTTTACTAGAAACGGATGTTTATTTTGATAAACGTTAAAGTGTTGAATGTGTTTTACGTGATACAATTTAAAAAGGTATTTTTTTAAGTGACTGGAGACGCAAAGTGTGCAAAATTAAAGATAAGTGCAGCGTGATGGTTTGGCGTCTGGCGGACGTAAAAAAGTCGCCTTTTGTGAGGGTAAAATGAACTAAAGGTTAAATAAGTGCAGGTGTTCGGGAGGCATTAATTTCAACTGGAGAAAAGCACAAAACTCGTACTTTGGGAATCAACGGGTCAACATGAATAAACACTTGTAAATGAACACCCAGCTGGTCAAGATGAATTTATAATCGACACTCGTAATTTCGCAGTTGGGTCAAAATGTTCAAATAATTTTAATGGAAGATATTAATGTGAATGCTTGCGGACAGTTGTGATAAAAATTAAATAAAAATTATTGGAAGCATAAATTAAAATTGGTGAATTAAATAAATAAATGTGACTCATTATTAAATGGAATAAAATTAAGAGGCGCAGAGATAAAATTATGCTAAGTGAAGCAAATAAACAGTAAAAACCGCTTTTGTTGCTACCCGCTTTTATCGCTGCCTTCCTCCTGTTCGTTAACAGCTATATCGTAGTAAATCTATAAAAAATCCATTGTCAAACAATTAAATAATAAATTCATAAATAAAATTGGGAAGACAAAGATATGTCATCATCCCCAAAATATGGAAAAATCCACCACTGCCGAAGTGATCAAAAAGTTAGTTATTAAGTTTATTTTTAATCAAAAACTGTATTTATCCAAAATAATATCATTAGACGTTAATAAGTATTTAGTTTAAACGTGCAAAAAACATGCAGTTTTGCTAAATTTTTGTATAAATAAAAAAATTATGTATTTGAATCTTATTAAACATTTTATTTATATTAAATCAATCTTTTATTTAAAGCGAACCCAAGGACCCTGAGGTTAAGCTAAATAATTTGTGCCACACATTTCAATAATTTGTTTTTTAACTAAAATACAATATATATGGAAATAATTTAAGTAGAATGAATCACATGATATTAGTACTGTGAAAATATCTACAATTAATTACATAAAAACGCATCGTTATTCTACACCAAACTTTTCTCCTCAATGTAACATCTTTAAAAAACAGAGTAATTTATTTTATTAAGAGCCCAATCAGTATAAATTTCTTCTATGGCAACCATTCGTATATGCACATGTAACAGCCGGGGTTGTTTCTTAGGACTTCGATGTGGAATTTTCGTAGCCTAGTGAGGTATCTGTACTTTAGTCATTTATTAAAGTTAGTCCGGTCGGAAGTAATGATACGATAAAAAGACTTCTTTAATTATTTAAATTGACAGATACGCCTTTTCGAAAGCAGTGAAGTTTAGGTAAACTTACGTGGCTAAGATTTGAATAATTTGAAATTTAAATTGCATTTAGTAAAAGCACAGAACAATAAATATATTCACTGCGTTCATACAGAAATTTCACTGAGTAATCCCAACTATGTTTTCGAGTTGTACTTACATGACTAAACGAATCGCGACCACTTTTGAAATATAACAGGGTTGTTTGTCAAGACTTTGACGTGAATTTTCAGCCTAATAAAGTATCGGTATAGTCCAGGCAATGGAGGTTTTCTATTTGCAAAAGTCGAAAAAATTGTAATTTGGTAGTACACATAGGTCCCCTGAGTTAACGACTTCTGTGGCTTGCCGCTCGAGGGGAGGGGGAGTGAAAACTCTACGTCACGAGGCTTTTCGGAAAATAGCGGTGTTGTGGTAAGTGCCATCGAAAAAAAATTCAAATAAAATATGTAGAGAACAAGGAAAAAATTATTACATAATTGTTTGATAGCGATCTTCCTCTTAATCCGCAACGAAATTCTGATTTTGTTGAAAATTGCAAATCATCCTCCAACTTTCACGCACAGCAGAGCGGAAAGTAGTGGCGGCAGACAAAAAATTCAAATACCCAAAATTGTGCATAAATTTGTTCTCTACATATATTATTTGAATTTTTCTTCGATAGCCCTTTTGCGAATAGAACTTTTTTTTTGTACCCATTGCTTAGACTAGTACTTCAATCCAATAATTTATTAAATACCTCTTACATACGTTTATCGACATTTATAATAATATAGGTACCGTGTGTCCCGGAAAATCTGAAGCATTTTTGTTGACAATGGGCCTTCACTGCCATTGGGAGTTTGAAAAGTCTGATTTATATGTCCCCAAAGTGTTTTTAGGATATTTCCACTATCAGAACACTTAACAATGTGTATACTAGAAAATGTTTTGCATAATAATTTCTAAAATGTAACCGAACATATAAAAAAATATTTCAAAAAATATTTAATTATATTTCAAAACGTACGAGGGTTCACATCCCAGTTAGATTGGTTTTTTAGTTGTATTATTTTCATAGAACAGCATTTAATTTCTATCTGTCCAGCAAGGGTGTGTTGTCTATATGGGTGCTGTTGGTGATGACTGATGATACCCGCCACCATGCGTATTAGCGCGAAGAGCACTAATATGGCACATATACAATTTTGATGTCTTTACTCTGGGATTACGTGTATCCAAAAATAGGGAGTAACTTGGGAGGTAATACTTTTATTTGTTCCTCACTTGTAAACAGGAGCTTATCAACTCACTATGAAAATGTCTCTTAACTAGCTACTAACTTGTAAAATATAACTGGCTAGCCTGTAAAATTTTACACAAGTCCTCATATTTTACCTTATTATAGGTAGAAATGACAGACAAACTCTCTAACGTGATTTATTTGTTATTAACATTTGAAAATTGGGTTTTATTACTATCGTATACATTAAATATTATGGTGCAGTGGCGATTTCAGTAATATTGAAGTTTCCAGGAGATGTTATGTCACTTGTATTTGCGCATATATTTTCTGTAGAAGTGGATGGCGTGGATTCTTCAAGTGGAAACATTCTTTTGCCAATTTAATCTTATTATTAATCGAATCATCTACGTAGCTTTCTGCAATTTGTGTTTATTTCCATCCCCTGCACGCTTCAGAGCCAAAGTATCACCACCTGCATCAACCACCATCGTTGCTCCAGTTCGTCGAAATGAATGCCCTGTATAAAGTGCCGGTTCTTCTAATTCCAAATATTCAGCAATTTTCTTGGGTATTGCGCCTACAGTATGTTGACCTGCATTTAAGGCGACACATTTTCCACTGCGGTACGTCAAGTACAACCGCAGATCTTTACTTCTTGGAGGTCGTAGGGCACAACAGCACAAATTTTAAAGCTACACCCATCGTCCGTTATTGTAAACCTCCTTGTCGTTAAATTTTGGTCTCTCGTAAGGTGACAACAATATATTTCTCCAAATCCTCCACGTCATTTACAATGGAGGGATAGAAGCTCATCGCACCGACAACATTCAAATATACCAAAAATTATAATGACTTTGGCAAGTAACCACTTCTCGTCAGGAGCTTCAATGATAAACTTTTCCACTTGCTCTTTCGTCAGAACCTTGGCTTTCTTGGGGACGTAGCGTTCATTTCGTCTTTTCAAAAACGCAACCAGTTTATGAAATCTAGAAAATGACATATGTACCTAACTAAAAACCTGACTAATAAATATAAGGAAACAAACCTGCAAACATCAATGTTTTCTCTAACTGCCAAACAACTCTTAACCATTGACCACTTCGACCATAAAGAATTCGGGCTGAATTTGGCAGACAATTTATTGATATACGCTAATATAACGTCTTCCGTAACACCAGTCACGTTGTTTTCCTTTTGCCACTTTTGAACTCCGCGTACTCGTATTCATACCCTGATGAAGATTTTTCGGGCAGTAATCTTGCAACTACACTTGCTGCTTCATCAATGATAGCTTGCGGGACACTCATTTCAGTAAACCTCACCAGCAAAATGTTCCGAAAACGTGAAATTGAAATGAAATAATTAATCAACAAAATAAGTGCCGTGCGTTTCCAAAGCAATACGTCTAAAGCTCACATGATTTTTCTCCGATTTTCGAAATTTTTAGAATTTTTAATGGTTTATTATTTATTTATAATAACTTTTACAAGTGAGGAACAAATAAAACATTCAACAATACACGCAAGGTAACGGGTTTTACTAGCTCCAGAAGGTGACAGACTCGTCTTCGACTCGTCAGTCATATCCTTCTGTCCGCCAGTAAAACCGTTTTACGTTGCTAGTAATGTTAAATACTATATGTTGGCCGCTATTTTATGATGAATAAATACATTAATTGTTAGATGAGTAAAGACGCGCAACTCGAATGCACTGAATGGTTTGAAAAAAAGTAGGTACATATTTATTTCGCAACGTTTACAAAATATAAATGTATAACAATAAAAATTAACTAAATAAAAAAAAATTCATAATAGTTAAAATGTTTCTTATTCTCAATCAAACAGGATTTAACATAAACGTCAAATCTAAGTCTCTCTTTCCGTGCCCAAAGTAAACAAATCCGTGTTTTGGTGTATCTACATAATGATAACAAACCATTCCTGGCCAGTACAACGATTGCAAAACTGCCAATTTTCCGCTTGCACATTCTTGTATAGTCCAACATCCTTCAGGAATATCCATATCAAGTGTATCTAAAAAGTCGAACGCGTAGTTATAATCGACTCTAGTTAATAAATTCGTGTTCCATTTTTGGCGTGGTGTACGATAGTGCAAAAAGCATTTGATTTCGATCGAATCCAAATGCGATAAACCTTCAAAACTAAAGTTTTCTACAACGACACCGTCCGGGCGTTTAAACAATGCGCCCCTTGGTACCGCAGCAGCTTCTTCAGATATAAAATAAACCGTTGCCGATAAACGATCTTCCTCTTTAAGCCGACGCACCATACTTGATTGTAACACTTTACCTAACGTCGTTTCGTCTTTGTCGATAAGAATTTCGTCCACGTTCGACGGATCGCCCCTAAATTTAGTGGCGCACAAAGGGGTTAATAATTTTGCATTTTCTGTGGGCAAAGGTAATAAACCCCAATCCAAGCAGTTTGTGCTGTAATAGTAAATTCTACCTTCTAACGCATCTTTGACGTAACCTAACGCGATGTAGTAATCCTTTTCGGTTCCATAAATGCGTCCCCAAAAGAATATGTTCCGAAAATGATTTTCGTTTTGTAATATTAACAATGAGTTGTGAAGAATCATACTTTCTTCGGTAGTAATGACGATGCCGGAATGGCCTAGTGTGTCTAAACTATTTAATATGTATTCTAAATTCATTATGACAAATGTCAATGTTAGTGATTATACCTCACTACAATTAGAAATATACACATTTGATCTCGAAGAAATTATAGTATATTCTTTAATTATCTTACTTACTTACGCTGACATTGAGGGGGTCAACATCATCATTGCTGTTTTTGTGTATCAAATCTAAAAGGTGTATCTTTTCGGTCGAGTTTGATATTAAAAAAAATCAAACGAGGGAATATAGCTTAAACTAAAAGAGGTTATATATTATTTATAAAAAATTTTCTAAAATATTTGCAATATTATTCACATGGGTATACACGGGGAATAGTATCGGGTCCAAAATAGATCCTTGGAGAACACCCATGGTAAACAAGACAAGTTAATTTTGTTTCCCAATAAATTGAATTCAGCTTGTACGTTTCTAGGAATTCCATATGAATATAATTTTTTTTGGAGAAGTGTCGTATACAATCAAAAGCGCAACTGAGATCACAAAATGAGGGATTTCATGGATTTTGAAGGATGATGTTATTTTTTCGCCAGCAAGAACATACAGCAATACCAGCAAGTCAATATCTCTGCCAATAATTTCTACTCTCTTGTAATAACCCGAATCCTTTATGGTGCAGGAAATATAATGCGCCGGTTGGCATCTTCAGGCTCTGCTCCGAATCTATGCCAGCTTTTGATAGGATTTTCTGGAGCATGCTGATGAATTTCCTTTTGTTCTTTGTATTTGTGTTAAGTAGAAACTTTACCTTATTGAGCGACGTATTGAAGACCCAATGTCGGGCGCGCAAAAAGAATTGGAAATAGTCACCGTGATCACCGTAACATCGTGCATTTGCATTAAAGCAAGTCGACAGATGTGTAAGCAGTTATATCAGTAGTTTCTTTGATTATTATAGCCAACTAAGTGTTGGCATAAATAACAATCTCAAATCACACGTTTTAAGTTCGCAAGAGATTGTACAACAGCAAACAAACACCGAAATTGACCGCGGTTTTATCCCTTTGGGAAAAACACTAATGAAAAATTTGTTATACCCTTCATGAATTTGGAAACGAACGCAGGTTCAACTTATTGGAATTTTGTTTGTCTGCAGGTTCTTTGTTAAAATTATGAGGTGTTAAATTTAAAGTCTCTGATAAATAGGGATTCTATTTTAAACACATCTGCAACAATAAATAATGTTCTTTTTCTTTCACCAAACGTTAAGCTTCCAATAAGTAGATACAATGAAGCAGTTAAAGCGGTTTAAAATTGACGAAGCAAAAGGGTACCTACATCTCTTTGTTCTATAAAAATTCCTAACCTACAAAAGGATAGACATTAACAGTAAAGTATAAATGTAAATATACATTGTAGTTGAATAAAAATAAAAATAAATCTTTTTTTAAGACAAGTTAAAATGAAAGAGTCCAAACAAAAGTTATAGACAATAATAAAATTTCTTTCATAACTTGTTTTATATAATTAATATTTCTGAAGATATTAGTGTAATTAGTGTAACGAAATAGTCGATATCTCAGTAATTACTTATCCGATCAGAAAATAGTTTAAGCAAAAGTCGGAGGCCATTGGACCATTTTTTTTGTTTAATTATAACCTACTAACTCTAATTTGTCTAAAACTTATAAGGTGGAGGAGAAAAGGTTGTTAAAGTTTACGGTTTGGAAACCGTCGTTTAATTCTCTCTTATTTCTAGTGTGCAGTAAAAAATTAACACATTATTGTATTCATATCATGATGAAGATGGAGGTTTGCAAATATTAATGATAGTAAATGATTTTTTCTTCAAACGTCAATGAATCTGACATTTTTCGTGAATATTACGACTCGTGTTTATTATTATTATTTCTTAGTGGTCAGTTTTATTCCTGAGAAATTTTCTATATAACCATCGTCCACCGCATCGTATCTCCAACACCGCCACTTTTCTGGGTGATTTTCAGAAACATTTCTCCGATAATTGTAAAAGATCGAACCTTGGGTTGTCTTACTGGCCAAGAATTTGTATGAGGTTTTTTCGGATGTATCACATTGATTGTGGTTCTATTTTATTTAACCTATTTATCAATGACATACAAAGCATTTTTAGGCACAGGAATATATTAATGTTTGTGGATGATCTGAAATTATTTTAAATTATTAACACTATTGAAGACTGTTATGATCTGCAAGATAATTTACATAGGTTAATGTCTTGACAAAAACTAATAGATTGCATTTGAATTTATCAAAGTGTAATGCAATACTTTTAATAAATCTAAGGTAATCTATTGGGGATTTGTTAAAATTTCCAAAATTGAATGAGGTTCGATACCTTGGTGTAATTTATGACTGAAATTAAATTTTAATTTGTATGTCAGAAATATTTTACAACAAAAGTTTACAAAAGAGTAGTTGAATTTGGCGTTCGGCCAGTACTAACTACGGTAAGTATTAACTGTCTCAAAGTATTGTATTGATTTCCTTATTCGATGTAACTTACAACTTACCGCTGACTGTATGGGCACCGTATACCCTGCCACTTTCAGATAAAATTGAAAGAGTTCAAGAAAGTTTTTGCGGGCTATGGAGTATAAAAAATATGCAGTACAGGTATACAATTTTCCTACATTTGCCATTCGGGAGGCTCGGGTTTAATCCCTGCAAAAGTCGGCTGGTCTGCCGTAAGTTTTCTCTAGGCATATAAGTAACCATTTATAAATAGGTGAATGCTCGGCCAGTACTTCCTCTTTTTCTCGGCCTCTCCTTAATTTCTACATCCTTCCCTCACACTCCAAGTGTATATACGCATGTACATTACGTATGTACGTGGAAATATACGTGCATCCACTTTCGGTTGAAGTAGCTATCAAAGCTAGACCCTACGAGCACCCCCTGGATTAAAGGGGGCTTTAGGGGGCAATAACCCCAGGTCCTGTGCTATATAGGGTCCAAATGTAAACTCATTTTTACAAGGACATCTTGAAGACAGGAATTGGGTATACGTAATAAAGTTGCTATACGGTGCATATCTTTTTTTGAAACAATCTGAGCCCAATACAGCAACATATTGTATTAGATAATTAAAAACAATAAAATTTTTACAATGATTTATTCCAATAAATCAGGGTACGATTCCGATTGTTGTAGTTTTTTTAAATAAAATTATTGTTGATGTCATTATTAATACAAATTTTATAAAATGAGTTTTAATCTTTTTTCAAAATGTTAAATTTACTTTACAAAATTGTATTATAATGATAATAAAGTTAATACAAAAATACTGCAATCGGAATCGAACCCTAGTTAGAAATCGCAAAAAGTACTAGGCAACAAATTAACTAATTCATCCACGAATGCCACTAAATAAATGAAAATCCATTCGGT
This sequence comes from Abscondita cerata, assembly GCA_030710515.1. NCBI lineage: Eukaryota > Metazoa > Arthropoda > Insecta > Coleoptera > Lampyridae > Abscondita > Abscondita cerata. The sequence goes on from JALBCR010002080.1 coordinate 137,087, forward strand.
TAATTAATAAAATTTTAGAAAAATAACTTATTTTACTAATTTTTAGTAAAATACGCTTAGAATATTCACTCTTATCTTATAAATTTCTTTATTTTATCTATCCAACATATATTGTTATATTGTGTTCGAATTGTGCCAGAAAAAAAGATATACGTTAATTTTTAATTTATCATAGTAAATGCTTATGTCAACTTTTCCGTGGGACACACGGTATAATAGTTGCTATTGCTATTTTATTTAGTTTTTTTAATATAATCTATTTTGATTAATTATTCCAAAGACAATCAAAAAGATATACGAATACATTTTTGGACGTGTTACGTGAACGAGAATCTAGGTTGTCGCCATTTTCTTTGTTGTCGATTGAAAGCAACCTAATGAAATTTTTGAATTTTCCGACATTATTAATAAATTTTCAGTATCAACAACACGAAAACAATTACTGTACCTTTTTGTAATTGCAAATAAACCTTTACATGATTACGTAGATTATATACTTAGTTTGTATCGGTAAAACCAATTATAGGGCGGGGGCCCACATTTTGATGTAGCCCCGGCCCTGAAAAACCCTAAGTTTGGCGGTGCCTACGAGGAATAACACTCGAGAGGATTGAAACACTTATGTTAGCTTTTTTGGTTTAAAGATAGTATATCTGGTTCTAATGGGAACTCTTAACGTCCTCATTTTATATGATCGAGACTTATATTCGATCTATTTTCTGCACAAACTAATCAACGGACATATTTATTCAACTTTTCTAAAAAGTAAAACTTTTAATTATGCCTCTTTACCAATAGACATTGTTTAAAAATAATAATACAAAAAAGAAACCGGACTGGGATTTGAACCCTTGTACGAGATGAAATATTATATTAAATATTTTTTTCAAATGTTTTTAATATGTTTGGTTAAATTTAGAAATTATTACGCAAAACGTTTTCTAGTAGACATTGTTAAGTGTTCTGATAGGGGGTCGGTAAAGTATTATGTAACAAGTCACAGGGGATAGGTGGGTTATACATTTGTTACGATCTGTTACGAAGGTGGGAGGGGGGTTTGAAAATACATTACGTAACGGTAAGAAAATGGGAATTTTTGTGAAATTGTTTATATTTTTCTGTTTTCTAGTTTTTCTGCGGTAAAACTTCTTGAATACATTATACTGTGAATGTTACTATCTTTTTCAGGTAAAAGCGAATTTCTGAAGAACAAAGAGATAAGTAGGTATACCCTTTTGCTTTAACAATTTTAAGCCGCTTTAACTTCTGCATTGTGTCTATTTATCGTAGAGGATTTATTGTTAAGCTTAACATTTGGTGAAAAAAAAACATTTATTATTTATCCTTTATTGCGTTGGTTATTTATTGTTTTATTAACAGAAAATTCAGGTGTGTTACAAAATAATCCCTCTCTTTCAATTTCAAATTTAAGTTTAGATGACGTAATTTCGGTCAAGTTTTCTCCTATTGTTTCATCTTTTAGAGTTAGCAGGTCATAATTCCAAAAAGGGACAGTAAATTTAATTCTGCAGCGAAAGCAAGCTCGGGCAAGTTCGAACAAGTGTACTTTGATTTCGTTTGCAAATTCAATAGGGTTATGTAACCATTTTTCATCTGTAATTTTCCGTGCAAGTGATGTTTTTATGTGATCTGCATACCTATTATTTAGTTTTTCTAATACGGAAGTTGTAATTTGTAAAATTCACACACTAACATTACAAAATTATAGAATAGTAAAATGGATAAAAAGAAGGCGTACCAAGATTTATTCAAGGCGTTTAAAAAAGCACACCCAGATATTAGTGCTGCAAATGCCCAATCGAAAACTATTGAATTTTGGAATTTTCATAAAAAAAATAATAAAGACAAGTTTGAGGATATTATCAGTGATAAAATCAAAGAACTTCAATTGAAAGCTTCAAAAGAAAAAAACTTTTTGTTAACTTTCTGAAACATGATAAGTATTTTATAAAATATAACTTTAGTTAACAATGGTACATAATTCAAAATGACGGATGAAACTATATACAGGTTGCATAAGTAATAAAAAATAGAGTAGTGCGAAATAGTTTTTTATTTTTCTATTAAAAGAGAAAATTACAACAAAATAGTCTTATTTGACTTGTGAATTCATATGATAACTTTTATTAATCAATCTCGAACTACAGTGCAAGAAATTGAAAAATTGCAAATACAATTTTATAAATTATTTTATAAACAATAAGTTAATATAAAATTTTTTTTTGTGGACTGTGGAAAAACAACAAGCTTCAAAGCAGTCCGCAGAAGATACCCAATCAAGTGAACTATCTGGAAAGCTTGAACCAAAACATTAAAAAAAAATTAATGCACCTGTTCAGGAGTCTTTAAAAAATGAAATATTCGCAATTCAACAAGAAATTGTGTGTTTAAAAATCAAAGAAAGTACCTAGTAACTTGTTGAACAATGATCAAACAAAAAAAAACACTCAAAGAAAAACAACATAAACTAGAAGAAGTCACAAAGTCACAAAGAAGTTAGTTAAAATTTAAAAAAATCAAGACAGACAACGAAGAAAAACTCTTTTGAATGCTGCCATTAGGGAACACCCAGACTTACAAAATAAGTTAAAATTTAGAGATACTTCGGGTCAATCCCGGAAGGAAATAGAACAACCGGATTTATGAAAAGCAATAATTGAGATTGCTAAATACGGGTCATCGGCTGCTCAGAGAAGACGAAGCGAACAGTTACGATCAGTTAAGACCCTGGACCAATTATCTGAAGTACTTAATAATGATTTTGGGTTAAAATTTAGCAGAAGTGCTATATATTTACGTCTTTTACCACGTCGCGCCTCACTCCAAAGAAGGTAAAAGACACGTTACGGCCGTGCCTGTAAAACTAACACGAGCACAAAACCAAATGCACAAAGATTATATTGATTCTCGTTTTGCTGCAAGTACAATAGCTCACTTGGAAGAACAGGTTTCCATTCTTGGTCCAGGGCAAGTTATTTTTATAAGTCAAGATGATAAAACTCGTGTTCCTTTAGGCATTACCGCTGCTACCAAACAAGCACCGTTGTTGATGCACATGGAATATCGTGTTACTTTACCAGACCACGACTGGGTAGTCGCACCATCTCATAAGTTGATACTATCTGTGTATGCTGGAATAATAGTAGACCATAAAAATCGGTCAACGGGAAGCAGTAATTTATTCGGGTCCAACATATATAGCTATTAGATCAGGTAAACATTCGTCTTCAATTGCATATTCTCATGGGCTAGATATTTAAAAATTGTTCAAACTTCCGGAGTTCGATCAATTGACTTAAGAATTATTAAACCAGTTTTAATATTCAACGTTGACGGTGGACCTGATGAAAATCCCAGATACTCAAAAGTTATAAACGTCGCAATTCATCATTTCTTGGAACACAATTTAGATGGTGTCTTTATCGCCTGCAATGCACCCGGAAGAAACGCTTATAATCGAGTAGAACGGCGCATGGCTCCATTAAGTCAAGATGTAGCTGGTAATTCTTCCTCACGAGAATTACGGAACCTATTTAGACCAGAACGGTAAAACTATAGACCAAGATCTAGAAAAGCAAAATTTTGAATTTGCTGGGAAGCTTTGGCGGAGATTTGAAACCAAACTGTGAAAGATGGACATCCTGTTTTATGTGAAAATATAAGTCCAGGAAATTCTGAACTGAAAGTAGTTTCAACTGTAAATCAGAAGAATGGAAAACAATTCACCTCAGAATATATTTTGGAAGTTTAACTAATTTGAGCAAACATTTAAAATCTTGTAAAAAGTGTCAGATGCAAATACAGATATATTTGTTCCCAAAGTGAGACCACAAAGAATAGCCGCAAGAAGACAACGAAATTAATTATTGTTGTAGCAAATTTAGAAAATGCAGAAGAGATTGAGTTAGATGAGGAACTCGTTGACACAAGCTTGACTGGAGTACCAGAATTTAAAATAGAAGAAAATTCCAATATTCCGACTATTTCTGTCGATAACTTTTAAGAAACCCTTGGGAATCGACAGAATAATAAATACATTGATTTTTGTTTAACACTTTTAATAGGTATATTGTTTGATTTTTTATTATAAATGAAATTTTTTTCTTATGTTTAATAAAACTTACACCATAATCTTTCTTTAAAAATCGGAAAAGTGTACATAAACAAAACATATTATATCCACGATGTGGTATGTCGAATTTTAAAACCGGCGTATTTTAATTTTTATTTTTGCATGCTAATTGAAGAAGGTTTTAGGTTTGTTACGTAGCAACACAAACGACAAATTCTAACTAATCTACACGATAATTTAATTAAAATGTGGATTATAGTCTCTCCTTAAATTATTCCAGGTCTTTTTTATAGACACCGCACGTGCCTTAAAGAACTTATGTCATAAAATAGTTTTTAGTGTCAGGAGGTCAAACCTTAGTGTAGTTTTTTCACCCACCGCAAGCGCTGCCATTGTTTTCGTTTTATTGTTTAATAATTTTATTTTGTCTATGAAAATATTCATCAAGCATTACGTAATATTCAAGAGGGGGTTCAATGAAATGTTACTCTGTGTTATACTATAGGGTGGAGGAGTAAAAAATTCAAAAATTTGCGTTACGTAATACTAGAACGACCTCTAGTGGAAATATGCTACAAAAGACTTTGGGGGGCATATAAATCGGACTTTTCAAATTCCCCATGTTAAACAGCATGCTTCAGATTATTTGGGACATACGGTACACGCTTTAGGCTACTTTTTTTGTCGATTTTCATTCGAATTGTAATTTATTTCTTATTGTACTTTTTTTTGTAAAAACATCTTATACTTGTGCAAACGTTTCTAAGATTACGATAAACACAATTGAAATATTATTATACCCCCCATGAATTTGAAAACGTACGGTGAAATTATCGAAATTACGTCATCTAAACTTTAAATTTAATAAGTCTCTTATAAAAAAGACGAGGAAATCTGTAATGCAACAATAAAATAAATAGATACAATGAAGCAGTTAAAACGGTTAAAAATTGGCGAAGAAAATGGTATCTAGTTATATCTCTTTGTTCTATAGAAATTCCTAACCTGAAAAAGTGTAAGGATTTACAGTAAAGTATAAATAGAAATATACGTTTTAGTTGTTAAAAATAAAAAAAAATGGGTGGTGTACTACGCCTACAATTTTTTTTCCGATGTTTTAGTTAAAACATATAATATATGTTACCGCAAATAAGAAATTAGAAAATAGCAATGAAATTGTCGGCTAGCGAAAAATAAAATAGAAATAATTCAGAAAACTGATGCGTACATTTTTTTCATGTTATATTACATATTTTCGAACGGCCCTTCCCCTTCGTAACAGATCGTAAGAAATAACCCAACCACCCCCTGTGACTTTGTTACATAATACGTCAATGATCCCTAGAAAAATTGTAACTGTGTGCATGTTTTCAAGTTTAATACAGTAATTAATGCTATTGATACGATTTAGTTTTAATATATAAATTTAAGGTCAACATTAAATGTAATTAGAAATTTAACGTTTATTACGTGATAATTAGTCGAAAGCAAAACGTCGAGGTTACGCCACTGGAGATTGGGTGACGTTTAAAAATTAATTTAGTAGCTGTTATTGGGTTATTGTAGAAAATCTACTCGTGTTTGTAAAAATTGCGTAGCCGTTAATTTTTTGTTCGTAATTGCGTGTTTGAAATGTGTTAAAAAAGTACGTTTATTATTTTTTCACGCAATATTTTGAATTTCGCGCGTTGGTGTTATGCGAATGCGAGATGGCGCTGCGCCGTAAAATCAGTACAAAAGATACTTTAGCGAGGGTTGCAACGTAGTTCAATGTTGTGAAATATTATTTGAGTTTTTCCCGTTTTAATTTTAGTCAAATTTGTATATTATTTAAATATTTAAAGTTAAGTGTTTTCCAAACATGTAACTAGTCGTCAAGAAGGTGAGTGATCGGTCATATTCAACTCGTGCATTACAATCGTTATGGCTCGATGTGCAAATTCTTTGTGATTGTTACTTATTTACAAAGACGTTTTCGAAAGTTTAATCGCACAAATATTTGTCTAATCTTTTTTCGTGTTATTAATGAAATCAAATCGCGAGTGTAATGGCATGCCATGTACTAATTATAATATTGATTGATTAGAGTATTTTTGATAAGATGTGCAGTTGGTGTTAAAACAATAATTTGTTCTAAAAAAATACACTTGCAGGAAGTCCCCGAGCTCGAGCCCGTGCAATTGTCGTCAACAACAACTAAAAAGGTCATCGTAAAGGTAAGACTTTTTTTATGTTTGACTCTGTCAACGATTTTCCTACCTTTCTAAAAAAGTTGCTGTAATGCACGTGAACTCATTTCTCCAATTGTCTGCCTTACAGCCGCATTTACCGTTACAAATCAACCTTCCACACATTGACATTTCAGTACAATAAAACGGACAATAAAATCGTCAAAATACGTCACGGAATTTGTTATGAAATTCGACACCAACAACAACACATTTTCCCCAAAAAATACTAGATTATTCTCTCGCATTATACCTTTTAATCATCATCTTACTGTACAATGACCTCAATTACAATTTACAACCCAAACTTGACCTTTATTTAACCACAAAACACTAGCATCGCGGTCTGTAATATTTTATTATCGTTTCATATACGTACGAAAACACCAGAATCTTTTGTTCTAAAATGTTTTGCCATTCGCACAAGGACAAAGAATGTTTATTTTGATCTAACTTCACACATTTCTTAATCCGAGCCAACTTTATTTTGATATCGCGGAAATATTTTTTTCCCTTTCACTTATTATGTGTTTATTGTCTTATTATCATCCGTATAAACTTTCACTTACGTTGTTGTTTGATTTATTAATTTATACTTTACGCTTTCCAAAATTAAATGCCATTAAAGTTTTGGCAATAATGTGTTGTGTTTTTGAGGGCATCTAATTCCAGAACCGTTAGATGAGAACTCGTTCAATGACTATGAAGAAATTGTATAAAATTGGCGTATCATCTGTAGCGGAAGTCATTCTCTAAACTCTTTGGCATTGAATTGACTGTTTTACCGAAAGTTTTTGCTTAAAATATTCAGTCCACATCTGTTGCAATACTAATCTTTAGTAAACGCTGATATTATATTTGAAGACCTGAAGAACAGTGTCAAAATCTTGACTCTAAAATGTTAATCTTCGCCTTCTTAGCTGGTCTCCCTTTTAATTCATTGAATGTCAAAATAAAATTTCCTGTTTTCAATTCATCCCATTTCAGCTGATGATAGATGATTTCAGATTGATTTCGCAATGATAGTTTTGTTATCAGATGCATCTGGGTCATTCTCCAGAAAGGGATATTCTAATTCATAAATAAAAATAAAATAAAGTGACGGTTTTTATAATTTTGAAAGTGGGACAATATCGACTGGACATGGGTGAGTTAGGTTTAGTATGCAGCAGAGACAGAAAAAATATTTTAAATTTTATAGCAATTTGAAAATCTTGAACTCTACGGAGTTGAGGGAAGTACTTCGGAGTTGATGACAACATACACGATTCCGAATTTTAATACATATGAAGCATCAATTCTTTCAAAAATTACACTAGGATCATGAAATGAATAAAATTAATTTTGAATTTGCCGCAACTAGATTAACTATAGTAGATATGGAGTTGATGCAGAGCTTAGGAGTTGACATGAGCATGTGTTAGTGATAGTAATTTGTGAACATCTGAATTCAAGATACTAATACTCAGTTGTTTGAATACTTACCAAAGTAATCAAGCTTTCACTTGAGCACTTGAGCTCTGTAAGTTGACCTTTTTATGATGCATAAATTTTCAGCAGTGAGACTATAAGAGTTTATGCATAGCTTGCTAAGTCTTATGAGCGTTTGAACAACTACACTGTATAATATGTTATGAATTATGATGTAGTGATAAACAAGTATCAAATTCAAGTAGCTTTATTTTAGCATTATCACATTAACAAAAATAAGCATAAAATTTATTCTTGAGATTAATATATAAAACCTGAAATGAAAATTTGAAAAGGTGATCAGAAATTAGATTATGATTATTTGAAAGTCTAAAATAAATTTCCTGAAAAACGATCCAACTCATAATTGAAATGGTAGTGATTCCTTTTGTCCACATCTGGGGTTGGCAATTTATCCTCAACGTAACTCCTTTCCACAATAGATACATCATCCGAAGTGGAAAACAAATACATAGCTGTTTTGATTTCGGCGAAGGAATTTACTGTAAACACCACATCCACTTCTGTGACAACAGCAACATAATGTTTGAGGTTCTTTTTCCTGCCAGCCTAACAAGGATGTAGTCATAA
>JALBCR010002081.1:0-112067 GCA_030710515.1 Abscondita cerata
TATTCTAAATCGATAAGAAATTGAATACTGAACAAAAGTGCCCCATTATTTTTTATCCTAAAGTCAAAATTACATAGGTAAAGTCAAAAACCACAGAACTATTGATGATTTTTCAAATTGGTTAAGGGGCTGGGTTAGTTATAACTTTGACTTACCATAAAGCAGAAAGTAGGAGGAATATTAGACCCGCGGGGGGTCGAGTAGTAATGCCAAGGACGTAGTCAAATTTACTAGTCGGAAAACCGTTGGTCGAGGCGGTTTGAATCTTGGTCACGGCAGACACTTAAAAAAATTATTTCGTCATTGTGATACCTCAACATACAAAATTCACGGTGGCTATATCTAGCAGAAGTGGTAAATGAAATAAAGAAAGAGGAATATCCATGAAGCGAAAGGATATGGTTTATTTTAATTTATTCTGTGAACATTAAAAGAAAAATTCTAATTAGATGCTCAAAAACGTAACCCTCTTGGTCCAAGCATTTTTGAGTCCGCTTGTAAACGCTTTTAGTGGCTGTAAACTGTTTACCAGTAAAACTTCAGTTTGACATTTTAATCTTGATGACATTTTTACAACAAAATATTGTAGTTTATAAAATCACAGCCACTTTAAACTTATTTGAAAAATCATCAATCGCTCTGTCATCTTTGACTTTAGGATAAAAATAATGGCACACTTTTTGTTCAGTATTCAATTTCCTATGGATTGAGAATATTGTATACAGGGTGTCCCATTTGAAAAAACGGAACAATTTGATATAACTCGCAAACGCGATGTTCGATTTTTATTTTGTTTTCACCATAGTGATGAGAGAAACAAATGCTACTATTACCTATTCAACCGATCCTGTAGCTCTAATAATAACGAAGTTAGCAATAGTGCCGACTTAAGTTTGAAAACCCTGTATATAGGACTTTCTACATTTTATGTTTTATTAGTTATTTTACATTTTCTCGGGTAATTGATGACCTAAGGAAGCAATGATTATTTAATTAATTCGCAGTACTTGATTAATTTACAACCACGTGACCAGTTTTTGTTTAACTACACAAAAACGATTTTTTCTAAGAACAAGTTTAAGTTCATTGCGCAAAAATGTGAAAAAGTATGTTGTTAATTTAGACTACGATTTCAATGAAAATCAATTATTTAATAACGAACATATCCAACACTTGTTGGTTCAAATGAGGGCGAAGCACGTGTCTTGTACATGAAATTATTATTCCAAACAAACTTTTGTAGCATTAATGTACTTTTTTGATTCAGTTGTAACAAATAATAATAGTATATGTAACTGGATAAGAAAACAGATATTTAAAAAAACTGGTATAGGCAAATAAAAACTTGTCGAATTTTCTATGTATGTTTTTTTTGTTCATCCGTGCCAATAAATACGTGATAACGATCTGGAATTTAATATTGCTGTTAATTCACGGTCAACCTGTCTTAAGTGTACGCGCCAGAACTAGCACCAACTAAACAATTCATTTAAGTTTTAATTACTTTTTTGTATTTCGTTTTTCTTTTGAACGCCTCAGTGATGAGCAAATTGTAGTCGCAATAAATTTTACTGAAACTTTATCCCTTACTAACGACAAATAAGTTCCCATTATTTTTTAATGTTTTTTTTGGTTCTCTCATTGTATAACGTACACGCTTGTGATTTTTCATAATTTATAGATATTTAAAATGAGTAGCAAAGCCTAAACTTTTTTTTAATGGAATTTGAAGTATAAGCGGTTGTTTCATTTTTTTTCGTTAACGTTTTGAGCTTATATCAAAGGAAGCCTGGAAAATAAGGAAAAAAAGTAGGTCGTTTATATTTGCAGTTTCATTATGAACGAAGAATGAAAGAATAACCGACAGAAATTATTTATCTCGCATGTGGCGGCGTCTTTATCGACATCGCCTCAAAATTGCCAACCATCGATTCGCCGTCGTATAAAATGTGCAACTGCATGCATCACGCCGGTATTCTATTATATTAGTGTATAGGTACCGACTACCGGGTGCCATACTAATAAACATTTCTGCTTATAACTGATAACACGCCATTGATGAATATAAATAAGGCAGTACGCTTATCGCGAATGTACATTGCGCGGGTGCGGGGTGGGCGGCGGACGCGAGCTAAGGATATTTAGATATTCTAATAGTGGCGGCGCTGGCTGATAACATGTATGCTAGTGCTGGCCTGGCGCGATAAGCGCCGCGACGGAGAGGTCTGCTGCTGATAAAGACGCTCCGCGTCGCTGTTCTGTTTCTCCACTGAGATAACACTTGATATCGGCCGCACCACAGAAATAATAAAGCAGAGGAATAAGCTTGGTAGTGTCGTATCAAGAGTTCTGAGCAGCGGCTAATCTTAAGCGTAATTGAATTAGACGTTTTGTATTGAGCTCCTGCTCAGGTCTAATGGCGCGCACCCAAAACTCCAATTTAATAATTTTTTAATTTGTAAGGTTTTAATTAATTGCTAAGTTTGTGTTCGTGCCAAGTTTTCATTTCCGAGAGGAATTTGAATTATTGAGCGACTTGTTACTCGTTGCAAAAGAACAATTTGCTACCACCTGTACACTTTACCTGCAAAATACATAAGTTTTTTAATGTTTGTTTACAGTTCAAACGTTCTCCTTCGATAAAATAAACAATTTATCATTTCCTTTTTAGCTAATAATTCGGCAAAGAAAGATATTTATTATTTATTTTTAGTAGAAACCTGCAATTGTAATGCAACGTTTAAAAGCATAAAATCCATATCAATGCTTTTTTTAAAGATAACAATTTTTACAAAATCTAAAGAATTTTCTATACAAATAAAAACATAAAAAAAATTATTATATTTTCATTATGAAATTGAAATGACTTATGCGTTACAGAAATGTCTAGAGCTAAAATTTTTATGTAAAATTAAATTACAAAACCCTTTTTTTGAAACACAAGTTGTATATAAAATTATAAAAGTTTTGAATTTTTTTTCTGTTTTGCAATTTTTATAGCTTCGTTTCCGTATTGTAGACGATACGAAAAGTGAATTTCTTTCCGTACTATTTTAGGGAATAAAAATCAAACCTGAAAATTTTTTAATAGTTATTTTTAAACAAGTCTAAAGTGAATACCGACGAAAAAAATATGAAAAACATGCTTTTCAAAATGTGAAGCCAACTTCACTCCTATTCGAGAAATGTTAAAATAAAATGCGTCGCTCTTAATGAAAAATCCCACAGTTTCGAAAAGCTCCTACACGAAAAATGCCACTTTAACTGCTAGCTTTACAGGAAAGAAAGTTTCCAAATTGCCGATTATAAATTTTCGTTATTTTTCCTACACGTACGTGTAGTACGCGGATCTTTGAAGCCTTTAAAGAGTGGATTTTTTCAAAATCAGTTGACCATTGTTTTAGGTTTCTCGGTGGCTACAATAAAAGTAAATGTGATTGCACGTAACTTTTTTTTAATTAATCATCATTTAAAATTTAAATAATTTTTAATTTATCTAGTGTGACAGTTTGAATCCAAATAATAATGTTTTTCATATATAGACTGTCCGTTTTCGAGTGCCACTGGCACTATGGTATTTATGTATTTATTTGTTATTTAAAATTAACAAAATATTCGGCCTTAAATATTCGCCCAAATTAATATAAACTTTAAACTTAAAATTACACCTCACAAATTAAATATTAACCTTCTTTCCATTCCCCGCTCGTTTCCTCTTATCAATCACTTCTTTCATCCAGTCCTCACCTCCGCCATCCTCTCCTAGAATCTCCTCTCTTTCCCTTCTTTCTTCCCTCATCTCCAGACACTCCTTTAACATGTGATTCACATTCTCCCACCCTTCTCCACACAGCCTACATTTCCTCTTCCATCCAATATTAATTTTCCCTCTCCTCGTTACCGCATCTAAACCTTGCTATCATTCTTTTAGTTTTTATACTTTTCCTTCCAAGCAGGTATTTGGCTTTTTCCTCCGTTACTATCTCCTTATATCCCTCATTATATTTCCCCTCTTTTATTTTTCTCCTCCTTTCCTGTATTTGCGTATCCTTGTCTCTTTGCACTATTTCATCTTCCATATTCCACTTCCCCTGTTCTTATCCTCTCCACTTCTTTCACTGAATACCCTCTCCTTTCATAGTACATTTTCCTCTCCTCCTGCCCGTACCCTATTCTGCTTCTGTTTACCTCTTTCAAACACTCACGTAATATTTCATTCACTGGCACTATGGGGATCTCGCTTATCTTAAGAGATACGAAGTCGGTTAAATTGGGACAAAGTTGCGCGTTTTTATGCTGAATTACAATCTGAAAAGAAATTTGAAATATCTCCAATAATCGTGAAAATATCCAAAAAAAACGAAAGTTCTAATTTATATTTTTAATTTTTTGCCGATCAACTAATCAGATTATAGACATTTCTAACCAAGACATTATTCAGACACTTTTTCATGGAGAATTCGAATATGACATCAGTTTTCCAATTATTTTCAAAATCAAATTTTTTATTTTTGCAAGCAGTGCTTTGGAAAAAAACCACGCATTGTGCTTAGAATAAGGGGGTGGACAGTTTGAACACATGTTGTGATGTTACATTCTTTAATTTTTAGGTACCGATTTCTTTTGTATTTGTTCTGATTTGAATTACAATTGTCTTGCAAAACGAATGTTGTTGAGTGTTGCGACCAAACAGACGTATCAAAATGTCATAATTTTATTCAAAACAAAAGAACGTTGTTTTTTTCCGAAGCACTGCTCGCAAAAAATGAAAAATTGGATTTTTGGCAAAAATGTGTTACTGGACTACCAAGTGTGATACATCGTTGTAAAGAGAAATGAAAACGTCATCTAGAAATATTAAAATCCAAAATGGCGCTTATAAGAAAAAAATGAAGTTGACAGGTGTTTCTCTGCCAAGTTGAAAATAATTGGAAAAGTGATGTCACATTTGAATTCTCCATGAAAAAGTGTCTGAATAATGTCTTGGTTAGAAATGTTTAATCTAATTAGTTTATCGGCAAAAAATTAAAAGTAAAAATTAGAACTTTTCGTTTTTTTTGGATATTTTCACGATTATTGGAGATATTTCAAATTTCTTTTCAGATTGTAATTCAGCATAAAAATGTGCAACTTTGCCCCAATTTAACCGACTTCGCATCTCTTAAGATAAGCGAGATCCCCATAGTGGGATTTGTTAAATTTGTTAAAATGCAATCTTAAAACTTTCAATTTTGAATGGGTTATGATCGTTTTGTGTCAAGTTGTAGAACTATCTAATAAAGAGAGGGAAGGCAGAAGAAACAGACGGAACTCAAGGAGAACAATGGAAATTTACGGGGGAAAGGATTAGAGAGAAGGTGAAAAGGTTAATAACAGAATTTGGAGTGGTGAAGGAATTCCAAAGACATGGAAAGAAGTGGTAATATGTCCGGTATACAAAAGAGGTGATAAAAAGAAATAAAAAACTATAGAGGAGTGAGCGTGGCAAATATAGGATACAAGATATACGCAGAAATATTGAAAAGAAGAGTGGATAAAGTGATAGAGGAAGAGAAATTGGTTGGAGAATGGCAGTCGGGTTTTAGGAAAGGGAGGAGGCCAGTAGACAATATATATATATATATACTAAGGCAATTAATAAATAAGGAGTTAGGGAAGAAGGGGGGAAAGTGTACGCAATTTTTCTGGATCTGAAGGCAGCATTTGACACAGTAAATAGGGAATACTTATGGGAGACGTTAAAAGGAAGAAATATAAACGGGGATCTAGTGGACGCATTAACTGAAATATACTAAGACACAAGGAATACAACAAGAAGAGATGATAAACTGGGAGAGATGTTTTGGGTGACTAAAGGGTTGAGGCAGGGATTCCCTTTAAATCCAAGTTTGTTTTCTTTGTATATATGGGATTTGGAAGAAGAAATGATAAAACTTCAAAGAGGGGGGGGGGTAGTAATTGGGCAAACAAAAGTTTGAGTGCTGGCGTACGGGAGTATTTGGAAGCGATATAGAGAAAAGGAGATGGTTATTTGAAAAATTGGTAAAGAGCGTAATGGTTTATGGGGCTGAGATATGAGGATGGAAGTAGTAGGAAAAGTTGGAAAAAGTTCAAGAAAAATATTGGAAGTGGACTATGGGGTTAGACAGAGAGACCCGTGCTACATAATTCGAGCAAAAATAGAAAAAATAAGGATATACGCGGGGAAGATAGCGATGAGATATAAAGAAAGAATAAAAGAGAGGTGTGAAAATGAAATATTAAGTGAGTGTTGGAAAGAGGTGAAGAGAAACAGAATAGGGTAGGGGCAGGAGGAGAGGAAAATGTACTATGAAAGGGTAGGGCATTCAGTGGAAGAAGTGGACAGGATGAGGACAGGGGGGTGGAATATGGAAGATGAAATAGTCCAAAGAGACAAGGATACGCAAATACAGGAAAGGAGGGGAAAATAAAAGAGGGGAAATATAATGAGGGATATAAGGAGATAGTAAAGGAGGAAAAAGCCAAATACCTGCTTGGGAGGAAAAGTATAAAAACTAAAACAATTATAGCAAGGTTTAGATGCGGTAACGAGGAGAGGGAAAATAAATATTGGATGGAAGATGAAAAGAGGAAATGTAGGCTGTGTGGAGAAGGGTGGGAGAATGTGAATCACATGTTAAAGGAGTGTCTGGAGATGAGGGAAGAAAGAAGGGAAGAGAGGAGATTCCAGGAGAGGATGGCGGAGGTGAGGACTGGATGAAAGAAGTGATTGATAAGAGGAAACGAGCGGGAGGAATGGAAAGAAGGTTAATATTTAATTTGTGAGGTGTAATTTTAAGTTTAAAGTTTATATTAATTAGGGTGAATATTTAAGGCCGAATATTTTGTTAATTTTAAATAACAAATAAATACCTACATACATACTGAGTACAGGGTTGAACCAAAGGTTGCATTACCCCTCAATTTTATCATCAATTTTTAAAGAAAATGATGAATGAGAATTGATATCGAAATTGTATTTATTGTACCGTTTCATATTGTCTTTTGTCATAGTAAGACTTGTTATAGTGATTGCAGTTTGATGAATTTGTTTACAAATACATTTGTGGGAGATGCAATAGAATTATATTGTTTATTACATTATATTTTATTTCTGAAAAATAACTTTCCACCTTGACAATAACTAGTGGGTACATTCTGTAACTTTTATATTACTTTTAGAGTTTGAGATAAACACACAAAATCAGACAACTTGTACTAAAATTATTATTTTTAGTATAATTTTTAATATTAAGTTATTGTAATTTTTGATTTTAAAATAGAATGGAAAAGTATGTGTTTTATGAAAGCATTGATAGATAGCTAACATGACGGATGATGTGATTTTAGAAAAAAATTTTTTTTTTGTGTATGTAGGTTGTCAATTGGTAGAATGTCATGTCGTGTACGATCAACAATGGAAAGTGCTCTAAGAGTATTCTACCATATGTCTACTAAAAATGTCGTATGCTACATTTGAGAATTATAAAGTTTAAATATAAGTGACATTAACTTAGAGTCATACACGCCATTAGCAAGTGCCATTTGACAATAGGATCCCATAATTTCAAAATTGAACGGAAATGTTTATCTGTACTATGTCGCATTTAAGACACCTCCATATTTTTGTTATTTGAAGAAATATAGATTTGATTGTTGGCCCAGCCATACAGAGTGATGGATCTTATTTTTTAGGATTCTTAACTGAAATCTGGAGTTTAAACTAATTCTACTACAAAATAATAAATAGTGCCGATTCTCAATATTTTGCTTGGCATTAGAGATATCGAAGAAAATTATTAGAAAAAGTTCTTAGAAATATTATTTTAAATCCATATACTATACCGATTTTCATTATTTTGTTTTATACTCAAAATTATTACGAGTTTAGTTTATAATTTTGTAACTAGTATGCAATGGAAATAATTATTTTGTCAGAAAAGTGTTAAATATTAAACATTCAAGTCTGTGTTCCTTTAAATAACAAAAAATAGTGTGATACAATGTATCTAACTACGTACAGTAGAATCCGTTTATTATGACTCCGCCTATATTGACCAACCGGTTATTATGACGTAATTACACTACGAAGTTTGGTTTTCATATAAAATTCTTTATAGAAAAGTCGGATATAATGACTTCCCTTACAGTGACATGTCGCTTATTATGACCCATTTTTAATAAATTATGTCCGGTTATAATGACCGACATGATTCTTTACACCTCCGGTAATGTTCATTGATTCCCGACGACGTTCGGCACGTGGCTCGCTTTTGTTTGGAATCTCAGTGAGTAATTGACGCTTGAAGGTCACGCATTGTTTTCGTTTGTTACTGTGAAAAAATGTCGTCTCAACGACGTAAAGCATTTACAATTGAGGAGAAAGGTGCAATAATATGCAGATTAGAAAATGGAGAATCTAACTCATGTCTTGCAAAGGAATTTGGCGTGGGTCATTCGACAATATCAATGATTTTCAAAAACAAGGACCGCATTAAGCAATCGTTCAATTCAAATGTTTTGAAACCGAAGAGGCTTCGAAAATCACGACAAGAAAATGTTGATGAAGCATTAATTCAGTGGTTTAAAAACATGAGAAACAAAGGAATACCTGTCAGCGGCCCTATGCTACAGGAAAAGGCAAATGGTTTTGCCGCGCGTTTTGTTCTCGACTTTAATTGTTCTGCAAGCTGGATCAGTCGTTTTAAAGTTCGACATAACATTGTGGCGGGAAAAATTGTCGGTGAATCTTCGTCTGTTGATCAAAATTCAACAACAAACTGGTTGATATCTGTGTGGCCGAATTTACGAAGACAATTTTCTGATGATGAGATATTTAATGCTGATGAAACGGGACTTTTTTACAAATTAATGCCGGATAAAACTTTAAAATTTAAAGGTGAAAATTGTAGTGGAGGTAAGTTGTCGAAAGATAGAATAACTGTCATGGTAGCAGCGAATATGAGTGGCACAGAGAAGAAGAAATTGCTTATTATTGGAAAGTCACAAAAACCAAGATGTTTTAGAAGTGTCAAATCATTACCTGTCGATTATACTAACAATCGTAAAGCTTGGATGACGTCAGAACTTTTTGAAAAATGGCTTCGTGATTGGGATCGTGATTTGGTAAAGAAGAAGAAAAAGATTCTATTGCTGGTTGATAATTGCCCGGCGCATCCAAATGTTACTGATTTAAAGTCTATAACACTTGCTTTCCTTCCGCCGAATACAACATCAGTACTACAGCCAATGGATCAGGGAATAATACGATCACTCAAAACGAATTTTAGGAAGAACCTTGTGCTCAAAATGATTAGTTGTCTTGATGCTAATGAAAACAACTCTTCTACAAAAATAACGGTGCTAGATGCAATTCTGATGGTTAATGATGCCTGGAATAAAATGTCACAAAGTACCATTCATAACTGTTTCAAACATGCAGGATTCATTGAAAGGCACGACGGTTTACCTATTCAAATATCAGAACATGAATTCGATGAAGAAGATGACATTCCTTTATCTTTGTGGTCACGAAACCTAAATTCAGATTCTTTAGCAGCACCGGAAATGTGGGAAGAATATGTTGACATCGATAGCGCTCTCCTCACATTCGAAGAACCCACCGATGAAAATATCGTACAGAACATTAGTGCTAAAGAACAACTCGAAAGTGATGGGGAAGAGGAAGTCGAGGAAGCACCATTACCTACTGCAGAAGAGGCATTAAAAGCTGCGGAATTATTATCACGATTTGTTCACAGCAATATTGAAAATGATAATTTGACCATAGCTATGTCTTCTATACACAATAGTATTAGAGACTGTTTTTACAATAAAATGAAAAAACAAAACAGACAAAAATTACAGATTACTTACAGTAAAAAATACACTTGTATGTGTTATAATGTGCTGATTACGTGCAATTTTGATTTTGATTTAATATGTATGTATACATATTTAATTACTATGTTTCTGTATTAAAATACTTAAGTACATATGTACATATTTACATGAAATAGTTATTTGTATCACTAGGCCAGAAACTGTAGTTTTGCGAGTATGAGTACGTTTTGTGGGCCGAGGCGAAGCCGAGGCTCATAAGTGCGAATACTCGCAAAAAGTTTCTGGACGTGTGATACACAAATTTTTCGGCCGACAAAATTTTTAAATTAAAATATTAATGATTATTGTTTAAATAGCGTCGGTTTAGAAAATTCATCTTTCTTATGTTGGCGATTCAATTCACCGCTATAGTGATTTGAATTTAAAATAATCTTATTGCGCTTGGTAATTTTATGAATTTTTTTGTGAAAAAACATGAATGAAGAAAAGGTATTAGAAGTACCAGCTCATATTCGAAATGTAGCAGAAGCTGCAATTCAAAATTTACTTCCTGAAAAATCATCCAATCGATATTGGAAAGAATATGAGATACTAAAAAATGGGGTTCTGAAAATGGCGTATCGGTGTATAATGAATATGTTTTGGTTGCATATTTTGAAGAAAAATCTAAGAACTTCAAATCGTCAACGTTATGGTCGATGTATTCGATGCTTAAAACTACCTTAAACATTAAAGACAACATTAATATCGAAAAATATACAAAATTAATAGCTTTGTTAAAGCGCAAACATGACGGATATCGTGCAAAAAATCCAAAATTTTAGAAATGGATGATTTAGAAAAGTTTATTAACGAAGCACCCAATGAAGATTATCTTATGATAAAGGTAGGCATGATTAATTTTAATCTTTATTTACAAAAATTATTTATAGACAGCATTAATATTTGGCATATGCGGTGCATGCCGAATACATGAATTACGAGACATGAAAATCAAAGATGTCATTGATAAAGGGGATGTTATTATCTTATCCATCCCTCAAACAAAAACTAAAAACCTCGTACCTGCTGTGTGACCGAACTTCATTGGATGGATATAATTCGCAAATATGTTACGTTAAGGCCCAATACAGAAATTGATAGATTTTTTTATTTTATGCAAAAAATAAATGCTCAAAACAGCCAGTAGGCATTCACTCCTTTGGAAATATGCCTTCTAAAATAGCTGCATATTTAAAATTAGAAAATCCAAAAGGATACACAGGTCACTGCTTTAGGCGAAGTGGTGCTACAGCTCTGGCAGGGAATGGGGTAGATATAACAACCCTGAAGCGCTTTGGCGGATGGAAAAGTACTACAGTCGCAGAACAATATATAGAGGATTCATTGGGTGCTAAAATAAACATTGCCAATAAATTATTGCATCAAAATCGTTCAGAACCTCAGCCCTCGACAAGTACAGGAATCCAGCAAGAAAGTTTACAAGAACCGATTTCATTAAAACCATCTAGTATTCATAATGTGCAACTTAAATTACAAGACACAAATTTGCCGAATATTAATCTCTCCCATCTGGAAAATTGTACGATCAACTTTAATTTTAAATAATTCTTTGAAAATTTACCTCTGATTTTAGTTAGAATTTCCGTTTGGTTGTTTGTTGTTCCTCTATTTTTGTTTCTAAATAAATTATTCAATTCAATTGGATTATTTGAAGTTAATAATTACTGAAAAAATAAACATAACCTAAAAAATGCTTCTTTGAATTTACTGCTTACCTACGGTTGAATTACATAAATCGATTTATGAATATGAAACTGTTTGCGATGAAATCCTTTAAGAACACTGAAATATTTTTTTTAATTTATTAGTTCACATTCCAAACTACACAGTTGTCAATCGGAACTCGTTGTTAATCAAATTGTCAATGCAACCAACTTAAAATCGATCATGAAAATCCCTCTTTTTATTTTCGTGCCATGACTTGAAAATAAGTGTTTTCAAGACAATTTAAGCGAATAGAAAATCAGTAATTTTAGACGGAGGCCGAAAAAAGATTTTTCATTTCACAAAACGCTTTGTATGACGTCCGCTTATTATGACGTGTTTGTCAATTCCTTTCGGTGTCATTATAAACGGACTCTACTGTATTATTAATTTTGGTTCAATTTCTCCTCTGCTTTTCGATTTTTTGTTTAGTATAAATTACTGCAGTTAATTATGGTAATTGCTTTACTGCACGTTCTTATATTATTATATTATTACGATTGTTTCTTTATAAGGTAATCTCAGTTTATTTTCGAGTATGGGAGCTGTTGCAGATTGTATTTCTAACTTTTTCAATGTTCATATTACACTTATTACAGTTTGTGGAGAAGGCTCTTAGCGTAAATAGTTAGACACAAATAACATCAGCTCAAAACTCACATACAAAGAAAAGGGTGGTATGTACCTATTATAAAATTGTGTATTAACCAATTTATGTAAAGCAAAGATCAAAACGGCGATTAAGGATCAACGGTGGTACTCGGGAAATGCAGTAACACGACATTATAAACATGACCTGACTGTATAATGATATATTCTGAGTATTGTTCTTTATGTGTCGGAACTAAGTGATTCTGTACACGTTTACACACACGAAGTTCGATAACTTAGTATCGCTTCTCTACTTACTACTTCTTCGGATCGTGCTAACAGAATAAATAAGCCAGAAATACTAAAGCATCGCAGGCGAATCACGTATCGTATAAATCAGAATATCTTTAGTACGAAAAATCTAATTGTTCATTTATTGAATTTGAATATGTAAAGCTAATACGACATTCAAATTTTTTTTCTTTTGAATCAGTTTTTATTAATTATGACGGATGTCGTGACAATATACCGATTTAGGAATTGCATGCAAATCGCAGATTGTTTATGTATTATTGTTATTAGAACGGTTTGCAAAGACTTTCGATATCTGACTGCCATTTGTTCTTGCTGATCCATTACATTTATTTCTTATTGCACGAAGATATTCTTTGATAGCATATTTTTCATTCCTTACAGATCATATCTTGTGAAAACTGTCTCGATGTTTATTCTTTAGACGTGCCTCTAGCAAAACAGTGACACTTTAAATGAAATAGTAAATATATTTTTTTTCTGAAAAGTATAATTGTAGGTAATTATTGTTTCAAAAACAACACCCGTTCTTTAACATTCCTTCAGTTGAAAAGAATAGTAATCGAATAAAAGTAGAAATACGGATCTTGTTTCTAAATGGGTTTTATTATTACATAATTTTATTTTATTCTATTTTTGTAGCACTGATACTTTTTCTTTCTTGATAGGTATATCAAATTTACATTTTAATCAGATTAAAATTTGCTTCAATTTGTCTTAAGTAGGTCCTTATACACTACGATAATGCACTTAATGTTTTTTGATAGGATCTTTTTATCAAGAAGTTATGGAATTTGATCATAAACTGAATAGATAATGTACAGTACTACGCAGATACATTATCTGAAGTACATAAATATAATCAATGTAAATATCTTTTAAATTAGCTTCATCTCAAAGCTCGTAGGTGTAAGATAGTGAGTGATGACCGAAAGTGCTCGATGAAATAATAATAATAATAATAATACAACTTACTACTCTAAATATAAAATAGAACAAAAATTGTATTGCAGCATATTTTTCAAAAGAAAAAAAAATGAAATATTTAAACATAAAAAAAAAACACAAATTGACCCACGAAACAACTTTCAGAGTGTGGATTAAAATTGATTGCCGTTTTATTTGTTTTCATTCATTCATATCGATGCTGGACTACGGGACAGCAGCCATGTC
Source organism: Abscondita cerata (assembly GCA_030710515.1). Taxonomy (NCBI): domain Eukaryota; kingdom Metazoa; phylum Arthropoda; class Insecta; order Coleoptera; family Lampyridae; genus Abscondita; species Abscondita cerata. Next base: position 13,708 of record JALBCR010002081.1, read on the forward strand.
ATTTTGGTAAGTTTTTTTTGTTCACGTGGTTGTGGGAAAGAAATCTATATAAAAAAGAGAGCATACCTTGTTAACCTCGGTACACGGAGAAATATATTCTCTGCAAAGAAAGGTAATCGCAAAATACAATAGTATACGTTAGTTTTAAAACCAGAAAATTGCCAAAAGAAGAATTTTGTGAGAACATAATTTACTCTACTGCAAAAATTAAACATGACTCAAAAAAGAATTCATGTAATGGAACTTGTAAGGGCTAAATTATTGACCCATTGATATTTAGTCAATTATTCTTAATGATAGAACGTACAAGCGGTTGTCCTGCTAGAAGCGTTTCTGGAAGTACTTTTGTACAGTAGGTCTGGTCCTGCTAGCAGGACATTGTTCCGCGCATAAGTTTGTCCTTCAAGTGGGACATGATCGTCCTTTCAGCAGTACCTGACGAGTCATAGAGAGCGGGGATCAGCGTAAACTTTGTTCATTCAAATATTGTTCGGATATACCAGAGGTGTCCTAAAGTTTTTTAAAAGGTATTGGCATTTGAATACCGTTCATTTGATTAATAATCAAAAACTCATTCATCTAACAATATTTGTAGATACCTACTTTTAACATTTGTAAAAACAGAAATATGTAAAAAAATTAAATAAATTTATTCTTAAAAACAAAATAAAAGGTAACTTAATAAAGAGGTTTGTAACTTTTTCATAACATAAAAACATTTGAACAGTGATATAACTTTACACAATTAGGCAGGTATACCATTTTGGATATGGTAGCAAAAGCAGTCCCTTCCTGTTGTAGGAGCACATTACAGAGCGTGGTCCGCACGCTGAACATCTGTAACTCGCTTTTTGTTGAACCTTTCGCACTCTACTGCATATAATACACTTCCGTTGAACTCTAGTACGATCTCTAGTGTCTTCCGAGCTCAAGGAAATGAGCGTATGTTGCCCCAAAAGCGGAGCTCGATGTTATTCCCATTACCAGCGTTTTGAGCAGTACGATTTGGCATAACATTATTATTAGGGTTCGAGAAGCGCGGCTTCATTTCTCTGAATTGTATTCCAACGGTTTCTTATAAGTTGTAACGCTAATGCTTCGGTAAAATCTGAATGTGAAATCGAAGAATTTTGTTTGAAATATTTATATGCCAAATAAGCATTGGACTCAATAATGCCAAAAATGGATGCAAATAGGCGATGTTCCAACGCTGGGTGCCCCACACCTAAAAAAATGTTCAGTTTTCAAAATAAAAAAACTAAACCCAACGGATATATACTTGCTCCAAAGCCAAACCACTTTGACGAATGTGGTTGTGGATGTCAACCGCCGGAGCCCCTTCAAAATATTCCTGTCAAGTTGTGTACGGCTAACTTCTTTATACACAGTTCTTCCTGCTTCATCCGTCCTTTCTTTTTTAGCTGGAGTTCCTTCTAGAGTGGTTCCACATGTACCAATAAAAGTATGAATTTTTTATCGCGCCAAGCTATTGCCGTCAACTTGACATCTTTGTCGTTATTATTCACTGTTGCTGCTACGAATGAACCACGGTTATCAGGGCAACGCCTTTTTAGTTCATTGATTGGATAATTACGAGTTGCCGTTTTCACTATACCCAAATAAAACAACCCTCTTTGGGAAAGTTCTACGGCAGTTTTCACCGAAGAAAACCAAGAATCTCTCAGTACTATTCTGCCAGACCCGTGCTAGTGCCGTGTGAGCCGTAAAGCAGTGGCTCAGATTGCCATTGTTTCTGTTGCATTTTTCTCTTCCTTCATTAATCTCCATTCCAATCATAACACCAGATAGTACGTCAGCAATAGTTTTGCATTCACATCCAACCCCTTTTGGTTTGCGCCTGATTTTTATCACAGACGGCATTCCTCCCTCTTCCTTATAAAGGCCCTTCCCGTACCATGCAAACATGGATTCGTCTACGGTTATTTTGTATCCAGGAGAAAAACATCCTGCCACTTTGAAATAACCATCTTTACTAATGACTTAACTGGAGCCCACCTATCATTATCGTAGTTTTCTTGATTTTCAGGCATTGAAAAGACATTGCTTGCAAAATTTCTTCAAAACGATGTAGCCCCATTCGAACCGCCGCCAAACGCCGGAGGCGAAAAAGACCAGTCGTCTCCGTAGCCCAATAGTCTCTTCTAGTGTGTAGTGTATTCAAAGTCATCGCGTATAATATACCAACGGTTTTATAAAACTCTCCGCTAGTTACCTCTTTACGTCTCGCACGTAAGTTTGTATTGGTACACCGTAAAATAAAGTCAATTTCTTCCGATGGAAAAAATACTAACCAAAATTCTAATTCATCCATTGTATCTAAATTTCTGACATGTAACTGGGGCGAAATCTACTATTTCGGTACTCATTGACTGCAATGTGTGTATTAAATTGCCAAGTTGTGTTGTGAACGGTCACCAGAAAGTCTTCTTCTGAGTGCACCTCATTTTGCTCCTGTTCAACTGAGTCACCTTTTCTTGAACTGTTATTATTAATAATAACGTCATCGTTATCACTAGATTCGGTGTCAGATGTTCATCTGAAGATGAGTTAGTTTGCCTAGTGTGAGCTGGTGTAGTGACATATTTGTTGCAAGTTTGAGAACTACTAGGTTGCGGATTGATATCATCAACATGAACATTCCCACTTGATTGCAGTGTTGATTCTGACGATTCTAAAAAAAATTAATAAAAAATAGAACGCGTACATTAATTTTTAATAATAAATAATCTTCCTTTTTTAATTAATAAAAACATCTGTGCATGTCATGAGTATGAACGTGCATGTAAAGCATGAATACACCTAGGTTTTGAGTGTACGAGTGCAACTTTTATTTAATAATAATAAAGAAAATTTAAAAAATGTTTTTATTAAAAATAAAAGAAAATTCGAAGTCACGGTACGCACCTGCTTGCAATTCAAGAACCTCTATAATAACTTTTGTTGTTGCATCGTCAATATCCCATTTACTAGGACACTTTTATTAGTTTTAAATATTTTCACTATTGTACCAAAGCATTTAGCACTACGCCACTGATTTCGAAGTGAAATTTACTCCAATTATGTTCATTTTGTGCGTCAAAATATACGGCGGGAACAGCTACCGTCTACCTATACGCACGTAATCCATGATTTTTCTGTGGTAAAATGAAGTGATTTTAACTTGTCGTAACTCGCTTATCCTTTGAGGTACAGATGTGGTAAAAAAATGCGCTATAAGCTGGAAAGTGTGGAATCGAATGGTAGTATTGAAAGTCCTGCTAGCAGTACTCTTAGTGCTCTTATTTGTCAAAATCCAACCGTCCTACATTGCACCTTTTTGTCCTGCTTGGTAGGCTTTTGTACGTTCTATCATTAATTACTCAGGCGATTTGTTTTTACTATTATAAAATATATTTAATTTAACTTAAAACAAAGTTTAATTAAAAAAAAAAACGCTTTTGAATTCAAAAAAGGGTACAGCTTTCAGGAATAACTCGAATTAAAAAAGGAGATTATTGTATATGTTCTCGTCATATTCTTAAAATAATCTCGAAATAAATAGTTTCACAATCTTAGTTTTTTTTAGCACATTTAATTAATTGACATAAAAATCAAAAGGTGTATTCTTTTTGTAAAACGAATTTTGTTCAATGGAATGACTTTAATCCATTTTTAACACATTTTTTTATTGTTTTACTTAATTTTTTATTCTACAGAATATACAAAATAGAAGTGTTCTTTTGAATTCCGGTTGTATTCACCGGTTATATTTAGGTGAAACTTAATATTCATTCAGAGCAGAGTGTCAAGAAATGTTAATAAAATGAAAAAAGAGATTACTATGTTGACATGAATCACATTGTTTGTTAAAAAATGACATAATTGTAGTACAAAATTTACTATACATAATGATTTACTTACAATTTACTTACTATAATGCTTATTTTTGTAACGAGTGACGAAACATGATTTTTTGTAACAAAGTTATATCGCGAGTTACAGAAAATTATGTTGTGTTAGGTATGTACATTTCACACACGACTTTCGTAGAAGAGCATACATTTATTTAAACGTATTAAGCTTCGACCGCGGTGTTACCATATCGTTAACCATTTTGAAAATCTGACGTTCTGACAAGTGACGAAAAGTTTTAGTACCTATCCGTAATAAGTGGCGAAAAGTGGATCATAAAAACTTTAGTGAGTGTTAATGATTTTTTGTGGTAAATTATTCGTATTGATGTTTTTTTTACTCATTTCGATACAAATTGAGAATCCATTGCACTGTTGCTTATTACACTTATCGACTTTTGCGATGACAATGCGTCAAACCTAAATTTACCAAATTTGATAATTCGGATTAGGAAATTCTCATTCAGCTCATATTCTAATACAGTTGCTCGTGTCTTAATAGCAATCATTACATGTTCATGCATAATACACTATTTTGTTGCTGAGGAAGGAATCTTATGAAATTATTCTAGTTTATTTATAAAATGCAGTACATGGCCTTTTACCAAATTAAGTCAATTTTATCTTTTTAGTTTTTAGATGTAATTACAAAAAATATTTTAAAAACTAAGAATAATTAAAATTGATAATTAATGTTACGAAAATTTAAAACTAATTATGGTTAAAGTTACAATTGGCTCAAATTTGCAAGTTATCACCAATATTTTGATTTAAATGGGTAGGTATAAGAAGGGACCTTGTCGTGGTTGTAGTAAAATTTTGATTTTAGGTTTATTTCTATAAAAATTTTGGTTTTGAATACATACACTATAGAATAAACATAATAAAACACAAAAATAAGCATTTAAAAAAAAAGCAATGTAAATACGTTTTGTCTTTTACCCAAGATTAGGTTCTATTTCAAACATTTAAAATTAGAAACTGTTTTAATAGTACTTATATAGTACACAGAAGCAAACATGCGACCTGGTGGGCGGAGTACAATGTCGCTGTGCTCTAAGTTAGTACACTCAGAGAAACAAATAAGACGAAACGAACGAAATAACAAGTTCGTGAGCATGAAAACAACAACAAACAGACTTTCGTCGACGAATATACCGCTACGGCAATTTGTATTGTGATTGGTGGATTGCATTCCCACTATCAATTTTAAATTTAGTTGGTATATTTTCCGGGTCCGATGTTTGTTTCTGTGCGCTGTAGTGCATGGTATAGCGATGGGCGCTGCACTGCTAGGTAGTATCTACGTATTGCTTTTAAATTGAAAATTAGTTGTTTTTGCATTAATTTACCGATATTTGAAAAATATTTTATTTGGAGGAAAAGTTATTTTTCATAGCTTTCTCTGCCTTACTTCGCTCCGTATAAAATAATGTATACATTTAACGTATTAATAAAAATCCTCCTTTATTTAATTAATTTAATAAAAAAGAAGATATAAATTTTATTAAATTAATATACAGGGTGTAGAATTGGTTCACGCACCATAAGGGTTTCCATGTTAAATTCTTAATGTTGCAATATTTGCTCCCCAACTTATTTTAGAGAAAAAGTGTAAGTATGTTTCTTGTAGAGCAAAAAAATTGTACTACCGTATCCTTACTTACCTACTTATTTTTGTACTTTTCATACAAGGATTAAAATTAAGAAAATTAAAATAATTATTTAGCAAAAATAGGTAGTGCCTTGAAATCGTTGAAACAAACAACAATCGTTAGTTAGCTAACATGTTAATGTCTTAATAATGAAAGTAGAAGTTTTTAAGTAATTTTGCGTTTATACGATGCATTCTAGTACCGAAAATTATTTTTTCCACGACATACTTAGAAAACGGACGTTTCTTCTCTACAAATAGTGAGGAAAATTCGTTTTTCCTCACTAGCGAGGAAAATAATGCCGTGTTACAAAAATGCCTCTTTAAAAAATGTAAGAATGTGTTATTTGAACTATATGCGCCTAGTAGTTAGTTAAACAATTTAATTTAGTATTCAATAAGGTTTGTTTAATTTAATATCTTATATTTCGACTCTTAAAAATTGCTATCCTACATTTATTGGTTAGAATTACGCGACTGCGCTGTGACAGATTGAGACCACGCCGATACTACAGAATACTGTAGCGAGACTATTGGTTACGTTTACAATATTACTTCTTTCATTAGGTTGTTTTTTTGGGGAATGTCGTGGAAAAAATGTTGTGTCTAACACATGAGGAAAGCCTTTTCCCGTGAAGCAACTCTGAGCTCATCGAGCTCGAATGGGAAAAAGAATCGCTTTCCTCACTTGTTGGACAAATAACTTTTTTCCCTTATTGTAAGTTTTAAAAACAGAGAAACTTAAACTGTTACCTTAACAAAAACCAGCGATGCTTCGTTAAACTATCGAAATAAGGTGGTTGACATTCTTAATAGTTTAATCTCGTTTTTCGTTTTTCTTAGATATTGAAAACTTTTAAGATAATCAATAGTCTGCAATAGAACAAGTAAATTTTACTTAACGAATTGAAACACAAAAAGCAATAAATGTTCAAATTAGCCTCCAGCCACTGTTAAAAAATAACCCAGTCTATCATAAAATTCTCGTCTGGCATTTGCTAACTGATAAAGTAAAACTCTTGCGCAGTGTTCTTGAATACTAGTTTGCAATTGTTCTAAATCTTTAAAACAGTTACCACTGTAAATCTTTAATATGAAACTTCCCTACAGGAAGAAATCATTAGGAGAAAGGTCAGGACTAGGAGCAGCCCAACAATTGTTGTATCCCTAGCAATAACTTTGCCATTAAAGCTTTGATTTAAATATTCGTGGACGACACGACTGTTATGTGCAGGACATCCGTCCATTTGAAATCAAACTTCTTCATTTTCCGGTGCAACCTCATTTATAACGTTCAGACGTTAAATTACCGTCAAGGAAAAACGGTCCAATAATATGATGCCCTAAGATACCGGCACAAACATTTAATTTTTGAGGACATTGGGTTCTCGTTGCTAAAAATTATGAAAATTTTGTGTAGTCTAAACCTGGCAGTTTTGCGCGTTTGGCTCATTGTACCAGTTGCTTCATATTTGCTGATCATTCCTTCAACAGTAGTGTGGCTTGGAATTGGTCGATCCGGATATTCTGCAGCAAACATATCACTTATCGCACGTGCACTATTACCAGAATAGTACCATTTATCCATTAGGATCTTGTCATTTAACGAATATATGATATTAACTCAGAGTTACTTAAAATACTTCTACATTTATTATTAAGACGCCAACATGCCAGCTAACTAACGATTGATGTTCGTTTCAACGATTCCAAGGCACTACCTATTTTTGCCAAAATAATAATTTTAATTTTCTTAATTTTACCCTTGTATACAAAGTAAAAAATAAGTAAGTAATACGGTAGTATTATTTTTCTCTACAAGAAACATATTTACACGTTTTCTCTAAAATAATTCGGGAGCCAATATTTGAATATTAAAATTTAACATGGAAATCCCTATGGTGCGTGAACCAATTCTACACCCTGTATACATTCTACACATAACCTTATTTGAAGTTTACAAGTTGAAAGAATTGCCTTTTTATTTATCTAAACCATTTGCAAATTATCTCGATGTCAATTAAAGAAGCTAGCTTCATTAACCAAACTTTTATATCACATTTACCAAGCAGTATGGTCTGGACAATCGTTAATGACCTACCGATATTTATATAATCAGTGATTCTTAACGCATTGTTTTTGTAATTAATGGGACGAGCGAAAATCATGTTTCATTAAGTGTGCCATAAAAGATTTTTTTTCAAATTTGAAGATTTGTGGAAGTAAATCTAGTTTGAATTCAAACTTTAATCGAAGGTTGTCGGTGAATCATTTTCAAAACCGCTGTGAAAACGATCTAAAAGTGACGAAAAGCGAATAACAAAAATCTGTGTCTTTTCTTCGAGTCACGACCCCGCAACTGCGGTTATATGATACTCATTTAAAACTAACCCAGTCGCTTTAATTGTCTCAACACAGAACTGAATTGTCCATCAAAATTTTATGTATCAGTTAATACAGTATATAATATTTTGCCTACAAATTAAAAATTCTTTGAAATTTTAATGTCTAATTGTGGCTATTCAATTGATAAATTAAAAAGTTGCTTTTAAATTAATTTTTAACAGTCAATCGGGTAACCTACGTCCACTAAACATTTATGTTATAACGACTAGTCTTTATATCATGGTTATGATCTGACAGACAAATAAATATGATTATTATTATTATTGTTATCTTTTTTGTAACGATCTACGAACTCTTTCAAAAATACTTATATTTGACCAAATTTTGGGTTTGCTGCAAATATTTTCAAAAAAATAAATCGAATGGTGTAGCAACGGCTTAAGTCAATTGATGCCGAATAGTTAATAAAAAGTGTAGCGCGCAGCCTCTGTGTGCAGCTCGATCCATTCTTATGGGACATTTTAATCATGGAATTTATACATAAAATAAAAACAAGCGTTTACCGCAGAACTCCACATCCCCCTTAAGCAAAAATAAATTTGCGTTTTAGAAAAAAATGGTTCAAACAAAAGTTATAGACAATAGAATTTCCAACAACTTTTCTCCCTCAACTTTTTTTGTAAAATTGATATTGGTGGAGACATTGTTACAATAATTAGTCTCACGTGATTGTTATATCTCAGTAATTACTTATCGGATCAAAAAAGAATGTAAACAAAAGGTGTGTATAATTAAACTTTTATTTGAAAGAAAAATGTGTAAAATGAATATTTTTCTAAATATTTCACAAATTTGAAAAACTTTTGGGCTACATCGATTATGCCCAAAATCTAATCATATCTTTGGAATTATAAATAAGTCTTTGTACAAAGTTTCATAAAATCGGACGGCTGGTTTTCTTGGATTCTTGTTTACATACGGACGGATGACCAGCAGTCGGATATAAATTTTGTTTGCCACATTGTAAGATACTGACTTTAATTCGTCGGAAAGAGTGAAAAAAAGTTTCGGTTTAGAAACCGTCGCAAAAATAAAAGAAGTTGTGTATCGTCAAACTAAAAATTAAATATATTACCTATGCGCATGCTTTGCAATCTGTTACGGAAAAATATGTAAAATTGCGGCAAGCATAATCAAATCCCGAAAGCATAACAAGTTCATCTATCGTTCACGTTATAGTAAAGATGCATCTCTTACTACCATCAGGTGCTTTTTTACAATTACCAAAATCTTTTATGTTAGGTTTTTTATTAGTTTGATAGGATGAAACTGAATGATTGGAATACTTACCAGATTTTTCGATGTTCCGTACTTAGAATTGTGAAAAATTGATAGTAGGCGTTGACAACACAATAATCATTGCGTTGAAAGCTCCACCATACTACAGTATAATAAACATGCAGCAAGCTAACTCTCGGCGCTTTTGGAGTTGCTAATTAAAAAATATGTGCTTCGGCCATTTTATTCGGTTTTAAAACGTAGGGTCGAACTAGTCGCATCTTAACAAATATTATATTTATAATATCGTAATCATATTTAATGATTACGATATTATTGCTAATATAACCTAAACAAAATGTAAATAAAGCTAAATCTACTTTTTGTAAATGGTTTTCAATAAATCGATTTTGTTTGTTGTGGAAATTTTAGCTTTTCAGTGTTGGCGATGGGTTTATATCGTTTCCCTTTAAAATTATTTTTTTGTTCTGTATTAAATATGTCTATTTTATCAACTTACCCCACTGCACTACTTAGAAACCGAAGTAAGGGCATTCGCCATGTTGATTATCTTGTGACAATTATTAAGTATGTTCTTATTGCAAATCTTCTCAAAGTCAGGTTTAGATGTTGAACTATCCTTCTTAGGTTCCACACTGAATTTTGTTTCTCAGCAGCATTAAACGGTTTCAAAAATAATCCCGAATTACATAACGTTTTTCTTTGTTCGTACAATTCATAGACCTGCCAAAGATCTCCAATTTTCTTTCTGAAGTACTTAGTAACAGGTTTTTTAACAGCACGTGTATTGCAGAATTTCAAGAACATGTCGCTTATAAGTGATGGTAAAAATAATCCTGTGTTCTGCACATATCACTTTGATTTCCTTTATCTTCGCCGATTGCACTTGTCATAGAAATACCTGTCGGTAAATATAGTTTAGAAAGAAAATTGCGATTTTATCAATAACAGACATATAGTAATTCGTATGATCTAATTCTCGAGCTAACTACTACTATTGAATAGAAGTTTATAATCAATGCTATACTAGTTTAGTGATTAAATTCAACTTATAAATGTAATAATAATATTAGTTTAACTTTAAGCAATACAGAATGTGAGTTTTTCCAGGACAATTCCATGCAGACAATGACAAAGTTGTATTTAATTACGGCGCGACTTAGAAATGTGATAACAGTGGACACATTGAGGTAACGTTGAGACATTCAAAACATCTTCGTCCACTGATAGGATTCCTTTACACGCCGAATATCTTGTACTCTAACAATAATTGTGGTCTCGTAACACAGAATATGATGTAAGATACACATCCAAGTCTTCAAACAACATAGAATCGTTAAAGACGTTAGATAAGGGACAGAGAATGGTGTCCGTGGTGTATTCAGTAAACGAGCGATAAGATTACTTACTTGGGGGTTGCTAGTAAACTTGCTCTTTGCCTCCATACCTATAGGTAAACTAAAAACGTATATGAAAACGTACAGTTTCATAAAATAATCCTCAAGTACTTTCAAGACTTATTGTGCTTACAAGATAAAAATTGCAAGTTTTATCTATGAACTTGAGACTATTTACGGTACTCGAAAGTTTAAAGCAGTGACCGACTGACACAAGTTATATTAAACATTCATCTACAGAACTGTTTGCAGTTATAAAGTTTCTGCAAAAACACTTCTATCTAGATAAATTGTGTTTTAAGATTTGGGTCAAAGATTACATATTGTGGCAGCCGTACACTTTATTTTACGTTTATATTATAGAAATTGCATTTTAAGAAGGATGAATTACTTTTTTATCTACTTCATTTCTTCTTGTGTGTGTTTTTAGAGAAATTTAAAAAATATTTTCTTGGGCAAATACCCGGATACTAATAAGCACTTAAAATACTATAAATGTCCGTAACGGTGGCTATAAATGTAATCGAAATTCGCGCAGGCACTCTTACTTAGAATATATCAGCCAGCGTTAATAAAATGCAACTACAATAAATTTGAGTTAAATGAGAGAACAAAGGGGAGAGTGCCTTATCAAAAATCAAATTTAATGACATAATCAAAACCACTTATAATTCTTTTATGTACGTGCATCCACATGCTGCAAACTGCAATTATGTGTTCGTAGTGATCAACTCAATACTTCACCAGTATCTTTACACTTTATTTTACACCTAAGTTGGAATGCATTTTTTATTATATTTCATTTTAAAGGTTTGTCCGAGTTATATGTGATTGACTTTTTAGGGACCGCGAACAATTCAATATTCAATATTATACAGGGTGTTTCAGAATAATATGCTCATCCTTAAGGGTGTCAATCCTTACGCGATTTTAAGAAGAAAAGTTCAAATAAACATATGTCCTAAACCTCTTAACTTTTGATCTACAAGGTGTTCAAGTTTTAAGAAAAAAAACTTTAATATTCGTGTACTTAAATAACTATCTGTCAAAACTGTTTGGCATTATCTAATTGTTTCCTTGACAACAAAATCCATAGCCTACTTTTTCAAAATGATGATAGGTACATAGTGATAATTGTGTCCATTTAATGATCTTTATTTTTTGATCGGAAACCGTTCGTCGGACGAAAAAACAAGAAATCAAATTTACCTTAAAATGAATGGAGATTTTAAAAATAATTTTTATTTAAAAAAAGCAGTGGCGTACATAATATTTCTCTAAAAATATCTAGTCCTCATCCTGTACGGACGCCACTGAATAAAAAATTAAAAATTTCTAAATCAAAAAAATAGTTGTTGTAGCTTAGAAGGCATATGCCAAATTTTATTAAAATATCTATAAAGATATTAAAGTTATGATAAAAAAACGTTTTTTTTTTCTTAAAACTTGAACACCTTGTAGATCAAAATTTAAGAGGTTTAGGACAGATGTTTATTTGAACTTTTCTTTTTAAAATCGCATAAGGATTGACACCCTTAAGGATCAGCATCTTATTCTGAAACACCCTGTATACAGTGTGTCTACTTAAGTTGGCAACATATGGGAAACTTTTTTGTTGTTAACTTTACGAAAAAAGTTATTCTTTATAAAAAGTTCTGCATGTTCTAAAACTGGAATTACAATAATCAAAAGTTAAATTTTTTCAGTCGTATGAGAGATTTGACAAAAAATATAAATTTGGTATAAGAGTAAAGTACCTTTATTTGTAACAATATCGAAAAATTGTAATTATGAAAAGTTGTTCGGAATTAAAATTGTTATTTTTTTAGTAACTGTGTCTAGACCTACTTTTTCTGCAGATTATTTCATCCATTTTCAAATGGAGTTTATTCCCCACAGGAACGATTTTTATACATGAGTTTACCAAGTCGGATTTGAAGTAAGAAAAAGTCAACCATTTACTATTAGCGCACCTTTGTGCTCCACTCTGTGCCGTTTTTGTAAAGATAGAATTATATTCAATGCAGGCAGTATTTAATCCCATTATGTCGGTTTCTTTTTTAAAATAATGAACTAAACATTTCATAGCTTCTCCTCCACTCCAAGGTGTATCTTCGTCCCAATAGTTGAAAGATTTCAACAATTTTGTATTAGAAAGTGTCACAGAACTTAGTTTGTGCTTATCAGGATGTTTTTGTAAAATTTTTTCTTTGCATTTCGAACATTTTTGAATTCTATATCATTGAACGATCAAAGGAGCTGTTTATTTATTTATTTAATCGTATGGTACATTTTAAATATTGTATTGTGATGTAAGTGTTATGTATGGTGCCCCAGAAGATCAGTATAAACCTGTACAGTGTGGTGACGAAACCGTGTGCAATTGTGGATTGGTTCGTCTTGGCAAAGCATTTGCTTCAAGGTTTAGGAAAACCACTAAAGCCTAAACATGCCAACCCTTACCTACCCTAGTATTCATATGTAATAATATTAACCAAGTGTGTAAACATTATAGAAGGTGAATAAGAACATAAAATATAACAGCACAGCCATTGCATGACGACACATAATAGACCGGTCCAAGCGCCAGTCACGACAATGACGGAAAAAAATAGGTTAAAGAAATAGCAAAAAAATCTCATCTCCATAGTGCGTTTCCTGTAAAAGTAAAATATCGACCCTATTCCTGAAACAAAGATTAAACAAGAATTCTGATTTGTCCTTACTCAACCCCTCAACACCAATTTGCAGAATATTTGTTGTGTGCCCTATGTGATTGTGTTTTGTGAAATTGTGTTGTACATATTTTTTTCTAATTATCCGGGAGGGTCTTGATGAACAGGTCCGAAACCAAAGTGGTGATTCTCAGGAACAACATATTTTTCTTCTTGACCATGGAGTACTCTAAAGTACTGATCACCTTCCATATTTTATATTTGCACCAAAAGCCCTAAAAATACACACGAAAAACTCTACCGAAAATTGACGTACGTTTGACGTTTTTTTTTTGTTATACTTCATATTTATACTTAGTAAAGTTCTTTAATCTAATTTTGCCATTTTATTCCACATTGTCTTTATTACTGCTTCTTTATAATTATTTCCGTTCTTTCTTTTCATTTTATAAGCCCAATCTTTTAAACTCAATACGAGAGTAGCTGTTGTAGTAGATTGGTCCAGAATATAATTTCTTTCTATGGTGAAGGTCTTAAATTGTCTCCATATCGACTGATTACTTATTTTTCGAAGTAGTTTCTAAAATATTTTTTGTTATTTCTGCATCAGAAAAGATACTAAACCGATGATTTTCACTCATTTTTTATAACGCGTTGACGTATTTAGGTAATTATTTTGACAACTATCTGAGATTTATTCCCACTATAATAATGACATAAATGGTTGAAACTTACCCTTGTGACAAATAAAGAAGCATTTCATTGGTTTTAAGAAACGTCAAAAAATGATTTTTTTATGTATTACAAACATGGGAACTTTTCCGTTCCGTTCAGAAAGTATTAAGGAAAATTATTTATAAAAATCTAATTAATACACCATTGAAGTAAAAATACATTTGCATTATTATTGTAGAAAAAAAAGAAAAAATATGGTTTTATTTAATTGGATGTAATTTTATATTTGAACATTTTTACTTCTGAGTAAAATTTGTATTTTTTGACAAAGCGAGTATACGATTGTGAAAATTTTATATTTGATGATTGTATTTTAGATTTTAGAACATGCAGAACTTTTTATAAACAATAACTGTTTTTCGTAAAATTAATAATAAAAAAGTTTACCATATGTTGGCAACTTAAGTAGACACACTGTATACCTACATTATTCTAAGATTTCAACGCTTGTGAGTAGTATGATGATTTCGTTTCATTGCCATTGTCCCAAAAAAAATTATTTTGGACGAGAATTTTTCACCTTGCGCTCGTATAGCTCCTATATAACAATATTACAACATTTGATTATACAGTGTGTCCGAAATTGATCACGACAGTATTAGGATATCGCTTAATATTAAAACTAGAGAATCGGTTAAATGGGGAAAGTTTTAGCCAATTATGTTTGTAGAATAATGGCGTTTAAAAAACCGTTCCAAAACTATAGTGTTACCAATTAATATGTTGAGAAAAGTACAATGTTGTATTTTTAAAAAATCGATATAAACTTCGTTATTTTAAAAAAAATTATAATCTGTAAAAACATTTTTCAAGTACTTTCTTACGCTAAATAGGACTATGTACACAGTTTTGTCCTACGGCGTTTTGGCTATATTGATTCTTAATTTTTTAAAAATTACATAATTTTTTTCTTAATAGTATGCTAAACAGTAATGCAAGAAAAAAGGTTTACAACTTAAAAATAAGAAATAAACGTTTTTGAAGAAAATCACAATAATTGACAAAGCAACAATATGAAATATGTGCTAAACTGGAGACTAAATTTCAGTAAATTAAGTAAATAACAATATCCATTTAGGTAAGTATTTCTCCAAAAATTAAATTTTTAAATAAAAATGGTCTTTTAGGACCCCTTCTTTGTGGAGGTAGGAAGGACAAACAACTCAAAACTTTGTGATCGCCGCCCTCACAATGAGGGGCGAATCGTCGGCAATCACAACCTTGAGTTGTTTGTCCTTCCTACCTCCACAAAGAAGAGGTCTTAAAAGACCATTTTTATGTAAAAATATCCATTCATTACAAGGGTAATTAAAATTTCAAATATCTACTTAATATCAAAATGACCTGAAGCTATTTTATTAATTCAATGTTAGTATTCTTCTTGAAATCGCATATCCGTTACCGGACGTTGCGCACCCCTCGCATGTATATGTGTTGTGCTTGACAGTAGGCACATATACTTGGTACGTACAGTTTAACGCGGATTCCCAACGGCTTAAGTTGATAGGTTTACTAGGCAAGCATACTCCCGCTGGTTTGCCATTGCCTTGCGAAAGAGTATGGCCGAAAAATTCCATATTTGCACCGGGAATTGACCCCGAGGTGCCTTCTTAGAAGGTAACGCACTTAACTGCAGAGCTACGTCGGCACTAATGTTAATATACTTTTTCTAAAAAAAATTGATATTGATTGCAAGTAGTTACTTAACGTTTTAATAAATATTATTTGTATAATGGCTTTAAATTATTCTAACGAGTAAAAATTTGATGTAAAGGGTTATATCAAAAATGAACGGCATGAACGTAGACGAACGGCAGAACGTATTTCCATCAACTGGTAAGAAATTTGTTCGAGTTCTGAAGTTTTGAAAAGCTAGATCCAAAAAGTGCACAAAAGACAACGAAAATCTTAACAAACGTTATGGAACATTTTAATGAGAATTCTACACCGTCAAGACGAATTGATGAAACAGAGCTTCACATTCCAAAATCAAGCGTTCATGATATTTTAAAAGTGTTACCAAATATCATCCTTATAAGTCAGTAATTGTACAAGGAGTTCGGGAAGATGACTTTGATGGAAGAGTCAATTTTTGTAATTGGTATCTAGGTAAATATCAAGAAATTCTCCTTTTTTCAAATAATTATCATTATTGGGCTCTTGCAAACCCAAATGTACGTCTTTTTTCTACAATTATTAGACGTTTAAAATTTTTAATTGACTTGGAGTAAACGGATATTGTTAGTTACTTAAATTTAGCTTTTATACATATTTTTAAGTCGTAAATTTACTTCAAAAATGTTTTTTCTTATTTTTATGTTATAATCCAGACGTTCTAGAATTACTGCTTAGCACACGATTAAAAAAATTATGTACATTTCAATGAATAAAAATTGCAATATGGCGGCTATTAGAAAAATCTAAATCGATGATGTTTGTAGAAAACCCGAAACGTTATAGAAGAATATTGAGTACAAAGTCCAATTTAGCTTAAAAAAGTGCTTTAAAGATGTTTTTACAGATGTTTTCGACGCTGATTAAGAAAATCACTACCATTTTGCAATACTTCAACCAGTTTTTGAGATATTCGAACCAAACTTATAGTATTTTGGCTGTAAGTTTGTTTATGAGCCGTACATTATTTTGGGTTTTTTTTTATTCTAAACTCAAGAAAACTTGAGAAATAGAATTTGGTTTTATCTAAGCTAAAAAGATTAACACAACTAACTTTATTAACCATAAGAAGAACGTGGTAAATAAACAGCACATAAATCATATCAATCTTTCAAAAGTTGAAAATAACCTCGCATTCAAACAAAGCTCTATTTACAACGATCTTAGAGACATTCACGATAAATCACTTTTAGATTCAAACGTGTACACTCTGTACGAATTTTGGTATTTAAGTTTTCCATGTCATGCAATGGTAAAAAATAAACTTTCTCTTTTAAATACGACCAAAGGAAAAAATTAATGACGGCAAAGTCGACAGATTCTGGTGATCATTTAACCCCTTCACTCCGATTTCCTATCCACCTATTTGCATAAACAGTAATTAAATGATTAGTAACACTTTGTTGTTGAAAAATGACATTTTGTCTAAACTTTAATCGAATATTACTCAAAAAGAGTGGCGCTAATAAAAAAAACCTTTCCTACAAAAGTTTCTTATTTTTTAAAGATCTTTTCAATGATACCACATTTCACATATGGTGCCATTTAAAATTCTTAAGTTCAAAGCCATCTATTCGGGATCCCGACTTTTCCGGGAAATAATAGTATCACCATTCGTTTCTTTACGACGGCTTTTGTGATAAATTTTTTTGACGCAACTCTCTACGACTAAACGTTTTTGAAAAAAAAATGACTGATAGGGTGGTCTCATTCACCATAACATAAATTGAAATTATTAATAACTTAAGAACAATGTAAATTATACAATTAACTTAATGAATGTAAATTTATAATCTGTGAATTAAATTTAAATATATTAAAAGACGAATTAAATAAAGTATAATGTGGTCGGTCTTACTAATGTATTTGCTAAACGACACACTCTTGACATAGGTGAATTGAATCCGAATGTTGTACAGTAGTGCTTGATTCTAAAAGTGGTGATACTACGTGTACTTGATCTATAAGGACGAAAATACAAATTTACACATTTTAAAAGTTTAGGACAGTCTATATAGAAGTGAATTAATTTTAACAGAAACATTACATCAAACTGACATCTCTAACCTTTAATTGCGTAAAGTTGAGGTTGCACCGTATTTCAAAGTAATTGATTTTATGTTTAGATATACCCTTCTTATAAGCAGTTTTACTGTTCTACTTTGTGACATTTTTTGCAAATGTCCCCAACGTTCTAGCTGCATTTTTCTATGAACTGCGTAATTGACTCTGACTTTAGTTCCGTTCTTATATCACTACTTCTTATTTTATCTAAGCGTATCACTTCCTTTAATCTTCTAAGGTACTTCATCTCCGTAGGTTTTACTTTTGTTTTTATCTTTTCTGTTAGGATCCAGGATTCACTACCGTACGTAATTGTAGGTCTATATATTGCCTTATATATGCTCATTTTTGTCTTTTCTGATATCTCTCGTTTGTTGATAAATGTTGTATTTAATGCGTAGTACAATTTTCTCTATATTATCGTTTAGTTCTAGTTCTTCTTTCCGTCTCTATCTAACGTTACTCCTAGATACTTGAAGTGTTGTACTTCTTCCGGTGTTTTTCCCTCAAGTTCTATATTGGCCTTTTCCAGCTTTTCTGTGATTGCCATCACTTTTGTTTTATCTATGTACTTTTTGCATTTTTGTTGATATTCTTTTATGACTTCGTCCATGTATATCGTGAACAATGCTTCCTCCTTGTCTGAGTCCATTGTTTGTACTAAATAGTACTGATCTACCATTTTGACTTATTAGATAGTTTCTGGTGTTGCTATAAAGTTGTTTAATAGGTCTGAGTCCACCCTCTTACATCGAGTACCTTCCACCTTTCCATTATTTTTTTAGATTTTGTTAATACATTCCCATGGTTGTTTCTTATCATATGTATTCTTGTTATTTGATTCAATTTTTTCATTCTCGTTTGGTCCATATACGGCAATTATTCCAAGCACTACTTCTAACCTCATAATTTTTTCCGTTCTTGCGTCCCATTTTGTGATCATTTTTACCCATTCCTTATTGATTATACAAGCTACTCTTAATTTTTCGTCTACCCCACTGTATTATAATACGTGCCCTCTTTTTATTTCAATTTGTCCATTTTTTTTTTTGTTTCAGCTAGCACCAACACATCTAAATTCACTTTTCAAATTCGCTAACCAATTCATCTTCTTTCACTTTTATACTTCTACAATTTCAGACTCCCAATCTCCATTTATGTTCCTTTTTCCTACCCCCTGCCCATTTACATGCCATTTTCTTTTTTTTTCTTTTTTTCGTTCGGTATCTTGTTTTCTACTAGTTTTTTTAAGCGTTCTAGTTTTCTACGATCTGTTCCCTGTCTCTATCCCAAAATAACCATTTTCCTCCGATCTGTATCTTCCTCAATCCCATCCTTGTGTGGTTTCCTCTCATTATCTCTAATTTTAACAACATTCTTAGTTTATATTGTATTTCCCTGTCTTTTTCAGTCATATCATTTTCTATGTATGTGTTAGTACGAGCTAATTTATTTTTATGCTTCATAATTATCTGTTTGTCCTCCCAAGTTCTCAGTTTCACTATCACTATCGGTGATACTTTTTCTCGGTTAATGCTCTATGCCGCTTCAGCCTCCACTTTTATGCAGCTTCTCCTTTCACTTCTTTGTATCAAATTTATTTTCCATATTTGTTATTGTTTCCGTTAATTTTCTATTTTCTTCCTTAAGATGTACCACTTCCTTTTGATAGTCTTTCATTTCCTCTCTTATTATTTTCAGTTCTTCCATCATTTCCGTCATCAAGCCTTACAATCGATTCAGATCTATCTTCGACTTTTCCTTAGCTTCCTTTCTTGCACTCGGAGACCTATACGTCTTCTTACTTCTCATAAAACTTTCAACATCTTCCGTTACTCTTTTCCTTTTAGATTCATATGTAAATCCATCCGATTCTTTATACATCTTAAATGTTACTGATTTTGGTTAAAGTCGTATGTTGTGTTGTCGATCCTTCAGGCGCACAAAATATTTTAATCGTACTAAAAATTATATCTTATCAAACATAATGCCGGCTATTAAATATAGTATGTATTTATTATTTAGTTTTGAGTTACTTGCGTGCTTCCTATACTTTTTTCTAGTGTTGACCTTCTCTTTATCTTCCACTTGAACTTTTCTATCGCAAAATGTTCAACTTCTCTCTTATAACAATCAATTAATTTATTGACAGCGTAACGGAGCCGTATGTACGGTTATCGGTTGACGTCCACGTTAACGTACAAGTTATTACTTTCAAAATCAAAGGATGAATAATAAGTGGAAGATGATTAGTTCCGTTTTTATGCTTTTTAATTGAATCAATCAAAATTGAATTATTAATTTAATTGAATGAAAACAAATGAAGATTGAAACAACGAAGTTTGTGTCATTGGCCTCAAAATGTAGATAAAAAAATTTCTGCATGTTGTTATGACAATAATTTTATCAAACTTTTAGCATCTTTTTTTTTTAAATCGATTGTATCCTCAATTTTACATTAAGGTAGAATTAAAGTTGTTGGGGGTAATCTTGAATGATCCCACTCCGTAAAGTTTTTACATTAAAATTTCTAAATGAAAAAAAAATTAAAAATCTAAAAAGTAAACTAGAAAGAGGAGAAAATTCTTAATCGATTGATATCATCGACGATCGACATAAGTTTATATAACACAGATCAAAACGATATACGGATCAAAACGATATACGGATCAAAACGATATACGGATCATCTTGCAGCTGGCCTTAAACGCAACAAAAAAAATTTGCCATAAAAAAAAGATAATGAGAAAGTTCAGAAAAAGATTTTTTCTAATGAAGTTTCATTCAACATACATAATTACTTGATTAAATTTAAAAGTAATCAAAACAGAAAAATCAATTAACGATTAATCTAAACACCCGTAGATATGATATTTAAAGCAGTAAAGTGCCGTTATATTATATAGCGTAATGTTCTCTTGTAGATTTAAGATACCTATAAAAGGGAATATTAAATACAATATAATTTATTTCTATTGTTACTTAAATAAGAAGGGAGCAGTAAACTTTAAACTGCATTGTTATCAACTATCTCCATTTTGAAATACGACAAATCGCCATTAGTTATAACTTGTAATAATTATCTGAGGATAAACTGTTTCCGAAACTTAATGCTAGTTTTTTATTTACATCGAACCGCTTATTTACCATAATATAAAACAAAACTTGGTAAATATTTGAATTTTGATAACATCAATTTGTTATAATAACAAGTAAGGGTGAAGTAAAACTTTTAATCTGTCCCTTATCTCCTGGTGTGCATGTATTACTGGGACATATATTCGACATGGTAGTGGTGGCGGTGGTTGCAGAAACCGGGCCGAACGGCGGTATACGGGCCTGTTCGCCGCCCGATAGCGCGAGAGATACGACCTGGAAGTAGGAAACGAGACACGTAGATAAGAAAGTAATATGGCGGCTGCAGCAAAGAGATAACGTGCGATATGACCTGCACAGTGCACTGTTACGTGTGGAAAACTTTCCTTATATGCATTATAAGTGTGATTTTAACTAACAAATTATAGCTGTACGTTCGTTTTTTCGCTTTCAACCTTTCTGATTAACACTTAACGTTAATATCTTAATCTTAAGAGAACGCAAAAGAGTTAATGCTTAACGATAACCTTTTTTTTATAGTTCGAAACTATCTGATGCAATCTGAAACTAGATTAACTGTAACTCCATAGATTTTCTTTTAAGTTATCAACGAGATAAAATTTTAAACTAAATCGCATTTCGTAATCAGCTTAATACGAAACTTGCTCGATAACGACGACTTGCTTAACATTTCAGATCCAAGAAAAATAACAGAATTTGTCGAAACATATTTTCTGTAATAATTTTCTGTGTAAAAAATAAAAATATGACCGCAAGCTACAATTTGGATGTTCATCCGACGGTCCTTACCTACCACAATTTATCGGTTCATTAACATATAGGTTTATAGTTGAATGAATAAAACCAATTTAAATTTTCTCGATAACAATAAATTTCACTTTAAATTTAGAAAAATATAAATAACCTAATAAACAATAGCAACCGATAATACAACTGCAGGTAGGCAACCCAAATGACATCAAAAATTTTTTATAAAAATACGGGAAAAGCGTTTTTTTCTTTTTTTTTGTATGGCTTAATGAATCGAATATAAGACAATTATGATTTAGTTATAGATAACCATTTCTTTAACCGTAACATAATAGTATATTGTACTGAGTCTTCTGTACCGTTCAATTTCCATGTTAAATTCTTGTCACGGAAGCCACTCTCATACAGTTTTTAATAAAAATAATTTTGGATTTCACTACCATAAACATCGATTTGTTACGCAACTTTGGTCGGATCCCTTTTTTCCCTAAAATATCTGATTTGTTATAATTACATTTTGTTTTCGCAGATTTTGTCGTGAAATATTGAAATCCTTCCCAATTTATTAATTGATCTTGAATTAAGAAAAACGTCCGCACAAAGTTGGAGAGAACATTGTAGAATGTGAAAAATAGTATTTCAGAATATTTCAGAATATTAGGGCGTTATTCCGGCGCTTCGAAAACATGTAATTTCTCGCTATAAAATAGCGCCACGAAACAGTAATACCTGAAACTAGTTTTTCAAACGTGTCCGTGTTCTTTTATTAACATTGTTTTTATACAAAAAAATATTACAGTTCTTAACAATTCGATATAACGATTTTAGCATAAAAGGGTAAGGCTCTTAAGGATGCATAAGTTGAGCTCCGGTTGAGCAGTAATCGTTATCGTTAGAGTCATCAGGGTCAGTACTTTTTTTTCGAACCACTCTAGGTGATTCATAACTATTGGGACATAGGCTAAGGGCGGGTTATTTAGGCTAAAATATGACCATAGGACCTAATATTCCTTCATGAAATATTGCTGTGGAAAAGATACAGAGCGTTAAAAAAATTGTTCTAAAGTTAAACCTCTCTGCCGATTTTGATAAGAATTGATAAATTTACAGTGAAATTATTAACAAAAAATGAAGAAAAAGATTTTTTTATCTAACGCCTTGTATCTTTTCCACGGCAATATTTTATTAAGGCATATTGTTTTTTATGGTCATATTTTAGTCTAAATAACCCGCATTTAGCCTATGTCCCAATAGTTATGAATCACTCTGTATAAGTCACCAGTAGTTATAGTTGCAACAGTCGAATATTTCGCGCCCTGTTCACGAGATAGTTTTTGGTAAAGTCATGAAAAAGACACTACCGTATCAAGTTTTTGATTATAAATGTTGGTGTTTTTTTTGAAAATTTTGGATGAGTACGGTACAACCACATTATGCAAAATCACGCGGCAATATTGGTCCATACGTTCACCGCAACAAATTTTTTGAAACTATTGGAATTTCAAATTTATACTTATCGTATCTGTACCGGGTGAGTGAGTAAGAGAGTTAAACCGCCGCTGTATCTCAGAAACTATTTATCGTACAACTCAGGGAAAAAAACAAAGCTGCAAATAGAAACACTAATACAGGGCGTAGTCCACAATAATAACACAAAAAACCATCATTTCTCACTCGCCCCTGCCAGTTATTTTACAAGATAGAGGAAACAGTACAATAGCAAACTGACGCAAAATGATCTGGAGATTACGAATATTTCAATTTTGTGGTTCTATTACTGTACATTTATTATAGAAAAATGGTATTTCTGTGATATTGTTGTGAACTTATGCGACATTGTTTTCCTTAAATTGTACTATAAATAGTTTCTGAGATACAGTGGGTTACCTCTCTTGGTCAGACACCCACTAAACAAGGAACATTAAAACAATGTTTTGTAACATTTGAACAAAAAACAAAATGAACATTTCATTTTAACATTGCTTCTACATCACATCAACATTGTTTATAAAAGATTATGTGTGCACTTTATTTAACGATAATTTTGGATGTCAACCATTCACTTGAATAAATTACATTTATGGGATTATGTTGAAATTTCTAGTATTTAAGGATTTTTTATTACTTACTAACTCATTTATAAGCAAATATGGGATTATTACGTATCTTAAACCGAAGATATTGTATGAACGGAAAAAGTTACAAATTAAATAAATAAAATAGTATAATAGCAACATTCTTTATAACTCTACTAATAAATTTACATTTTACCCAGTTTCTGAGTTATTAGTATTAAAGACTATTTCTAGCATTAAAACGGCATCCGCTGGAGCAGACGACATTGATATTAATTTAATTAACTTAAGCGTTTCCTCTATTTTGCCTCATATAACTCACATCATCAACTCATGCCTTGAGAAAGGTGAATTTCCTTCCTACTGGAAACAGGCACTTGTTACCCCTATCCCGAAAAAGACAAACCCTAAAAATTTTTCAGAATTGAGACCTATTATTATTCTACCTACAATGTCCAAAATTTTAGAGAAAATTATAAATACACAACTTACAACTTTCTTAAATTTAAATAAAATCTTACCTAAACATCAGTCTGGTTTTAGGACTTATCATAGTTGTACTACATCTTTATTATGCGTTACAGATGACATTATTAATTACATCGATAAAGGTAACATAGTGGCCTTAATTTTAATAGACTTCAGTAAAGCATTTGACACGATCAACCATGACCTTTTGCTTGCTATTCTTCATTATATTGGAATTGATTCCAAACCTCTAGCTTTCTTTTCGTGTTACTTACGTCATAGAACTCAACGTGTAAAATTGGGAGATACAGTTTCCTCCCCTATTGTAATAAACTCAGGAGTTCCTCAGGGCTGTATATTAGTACCTACATTATTCTCTATTTACACAGCATTTTTATATTATTCAATACTCCATTGTCAGGATCACCTCTATGCGGATGATACTCAGTTATATCTTGCGTTCAAGCCTGATGATATCGAAACGGCTACTATAAAAATAAATACTGACTTGAATAATTTATTTGTATCATCCCTGAACCATTCGCTTCAAATAAATGCGAACAAAACTTGTTATATGTTATTTAGCGGAAAAAAACAATTTGATTGTAATCTAGATGTTTGTATTGGTGACAGGTCGCTAAAACTAGCAGATAACGCACGAAACTTGGGGCTTTACATGGATAAAAATTTGCGTTTTAAACATCATATAATAAAACTAATTCAGCAGTCGTACGGAGCTTTAAAACTTTTATATCGTAATAAAGATTTTCTAACTACAAAATTGAAGTTGACCTTATGCGATACGTTAGTATTATCAAAGTTTAATTTTGCGGATCATGTGTATGGTAATTGTATTGACCAAGCTGATATTACAAGAATTCAAATAGTTCAAAACTCTTGTTTACGTTTTATCTATGGGATAAACAGAAGACATAGAATCTCACATAAACTCTCAACGGCGAACTGGTTAAATATGCTCAACAGACGAATTCTACATGCTAATTGTTTTACTATAAATTGCTGATATTCAAAACTCCTCCATATCTTTACGAAAAACTAAGTTTTAGAACAGATGTTCATAGCCTCAATTTAAGGCATCGAGGACTACTTACAACTTCCCTTCATAGAACCTCTTTCTTTCAGAGATCTTTTACATTTAGCATTACAAAGGAATATAATGCCAAAAAACAAATATACCTACTCGGAATCGTCTTACAGTAAATTTAAACGTAAACTTTTGGCTCTATTACAGCTACAACAGTCTATAACAATGAAAATTTAGTTTGTAAGATTATTTGTGATATTGTGCGATTTGTACGTATTAGTGCGTATTTTGTTTGCTTTATAACTTATTTAATATAATTAGCGATCAGGTTACAAGGAAGACCAAACTGCACTATGTGCATTTTGGTTGCTCGCCTATTAACGATTGTATATTTACGTCATATTGCATTGTGCATAATGGAATAATACGTTAATACAGATTAATAATAAATAGGTTTAAAACAATCTCAATCAAGGTCCGATAATTCATCTAAGTTTCAGGGATAAATGCCCGGCTGCACAAACGGTAGTTAAATCTGTTGTTAGGTAACTGTCCTTATGATTGGTTAGAATTTAAATTTAAGTTCACTGATTGGCTAACAAATTGTTAACGGCTTGTTATGACGACTAATTACGGATGTGTGCTTCAAAAATACCTTAAAATTAAGACATAAGCAACATGCTAACGTGGAAATTTCTAATGTCATTATAACGTCATACATTTGTACGTATTTCGTGTGAAGTAGGTGTTTGAATGTGATTCTTAAATAGTACCAAGGCTGCAGTCGAGCGTTTTCCTAAACGATAAAATCTTTTTAACAATTTATTTATGAAAAAATACGACTATAAATAATCGTAAAACATTCGATGCAAATCGATTTTTTCTATGCAAAACAACGATGGGAATAAATAAGTAAAACGGTTGTAAAATCATTTGTTGGGATTATAATCTTGCGAAACTTCCGGAGTGCAGTCATGTGCAGTTTTTGATTAGAATGATAGGCGTGTGCAACATTCATATTGTTCCCTTATCTTTATTCGTTTTTACATTTATGAGAATGGTTGCATTTGTTTTGGGAACTGTTACAACGTTAGATTAATGTTAAATATTGCCAACAATCCAACAAACACTGTAGTGATTGTGTAACAAATCAATCTTTCGATAATGAAGTCTAGTCGCTGAATCATTTTTTTTCTCATTTAATTTATTTTCCATATAGATAAAGGGAAGGTTGCTCTCAAACAACTTTCAATTTATACAAACTTTGGACAATGCTTGAATTTGAAGAATGCAAAGGAGTTTGATATCGAAAAATGCTAAAAAAAGTTGACGATTAATGAAAGTAAAATGGGTGGGACTATCAAGTAATTAAATTATTTATTATCAAAGTAGGCGAGGTTTATAAACTAAATGTTTCTCTTAATGGTTGGGTATTTAAATTATTGACTCTTTTGATAAACTAAAAGCTTTTATGATTTTTACACCTGATTAATTCCAAATTAAAAATGTTCTCGGCAACGAAGGGCAAAGAACTTTTACAGTTTCATATTTTTTAATTCAGAATATTGAAAACGCTTATTTACTAGTTCCTGTATGATATATGTATAGATAGTGGATAGAAGATTATTCTTGAAGAAAATTGTTTTGCATCTTAATGACTACGTAACGGATTACACTCCAGTGGACCGGAAAGAAAAATTTATTTTTTCTATTTAGTTTCATTTTATTCTGTTTTAGTTTGGCTATTTTTAAATTCGATGGGAATTTTTCAAGTTCTTAGTTTTATTTAGATATTATCTTAAAAATCTATTCTTGTGCAGAATTAACGGTTCAACGGGTAAGATATTTATGTGAAATATTTAAAATATTCTCGAATATTCTTAACTAATACCAGTGGGTGTACAGTCAAGTGTTGTAAATGACTGCCCATTTCACAGTGCCTTTACTACTGTATACGATAAATACTAGAATCTTAATTGGAGTAACAGAAGGGATGGTAATACGCTACCTTACAGTTGGTAGGTTAATGATCAACAAATTTGAAACCTATCTTATAAAAGCATTGTAATATTTATAACGATTTTGACTTACTACATTGTGTATTTTGTTCTGATGTTATTTAGCTTACATAAAAACATTAGAACAGTCGTTTAATTATTTAGAATTTGTATCTTATTTATTATGTTGCATGTGGACGTTTTGAAAATTTTAATTTTTATCACAAATTAGGAGTGATAGGGCTGGTTGTGAGAAGATGCTCTTTGGAGAAAGGTTTTAAAATATTTAAAATAATAGTTATTTGTCCAACAAGTGAAGAAAGCGATTCTTTTTACCACTCGAGCTCGAGTTGCCTCACGAGCATAGCGAGTGAGGCATTAGAGTGAGAGTGGAAAAAGGTTTTCC
This sequence comes from Abscondita cerata, assembly GCA_030710515.1. Lineage (NCBI taxonomy): Eukaryota > Metazoa > Arthropoda > Insecta > Coleoptera > Lampyridae > Abscondita > Abscondita cerata. The sequence continues at coordinate 41,321 of JALBCR010002081.1, forward strand.
TCGTGCGTTAGACACAACATTTTTTCTACGACATTCCTTAAAAAAACAACCTAATGAAAGAAGTAATATTGTAAACGTAACTTATTGTTACAGAATTTCGTCACATATTCGTACGTAAAAGCAAAAGTTGATAATAGGTGGGTAACAATAGTCTCGCTACAGTACTCTATAGTATCGGTGTGGTCTCAATCTGTCATAGCGCACCCGCGTAATTCTAACCAATAAATGTATTAAGAGTCGAAATATAAGATATTAAATTAAACAAACCTGATTGAATACTAAATTAAATTGTATGTCGTGGAAAAAAGTTGTTTGTAATTTAATGTCAACCTGTTGGGTCTGATTAAAAATTTTTTTTTTTTTTGGTCACTAACTGGCGTCTCGATGAGTAATTTTTGGACTGTACATTTTAATTGCAAGGGTTGGATTTATAAATTGTATGCTTAATTTTTCGTTATCCTTTCATGTATTGTATTATTTTGAAATTCGAGTTGTAAGCTGCAGACCGGCGACTTACGGTTGGAGCGATGTTTCCTAAGATGTTGCGTATATAATTATTACTTTAACATTTTTTATTGGTTGAAGACAAAAATTGAGAAGGTGTTGGAACGTGCTTTTCATTTTGGGCATAACCCTAGCCTGTAATGTTGTATTGTAAATCAAATATCAATGTCAAGACGTAAACCATGTAAGTCTAGTGTAAGGAAGTACAGAATTTCGGGCGATTTTAGGAGTTCTGTTTTGTAAATGTTTTACGTGTGAAACAGAAAGACAATGTGAATCTCGAAATTGAGGGTTGTCGATTGAATTCAAATTCAACATTTCGCATTTGTGGACTTAATTGCGAGAAATTTTGTGACGTTCAAAGGTACAAAAACGAAGTAAGAAGTAAAGAAACTCATCCTGTTGAGATAAAGCATTTAGGTTGTGCAACTAGCAACCGTAGCAACCTACGTACCACCCTTGAATGAAAACTACCAATAAAATTAAATGAGAAGTGAAGTAACCACCGAATTGTTCGCATCAAACAACGGTTACAAATTTAATTATGGTATAGATATACCGAAGAAGTTGCGGAGACACATTTATGTTCGATTTTGGTAAGTTATTTTTAATGGAGGCCAGTTGTCTCAATTTTTGTCTTCTATTTATATTTAAAGTGAAGTACCTATATACCGGGTGTCCCCCGGGAAGGTATGCTACTTTATTTTGCCGCCATTTTGGAAAACATTAGTCTTGGCAGTCGTGAAGTAGAGACGTGGCAAATTTATTATGGAAAAATATTTGGTAAACCAACGTGTTTTAATCGTTAAAACATTTTATCAAAATCAATCATCGATTACTGTGACGATGAGAAAGTTACGTGAAATTTTTGGGAGAAACAACGTGCCAACAAGACGCACTATTTATCGTGTAGTGAATGATTTCGAAGAAAGAGGGACTGTAGCTGATAGGCCCAAGCATGGACCACAACTTACTGCGAGATCGGTTGAAAACATTACTGCTACTCAAGAAAGTGTTCAAACAATCCATCAACCTCAATTCGACGCCGTGCTCAAGAGCTTGGTCTTCAAAGAACAAGCAATTTGCACAAGGATTTGCATTTGTTTCCATTTAAGAGCTTCTTCCAGAAGACCATTTACGCCGCCGTACATATGCCAATAGGATGTTACAGCTCGCCCATGACAACCCCGATTTTCATGAAAAAATCATAATGAGTGACGAGGCACATTTTCATTTGAATGTATATGTGAATAAACAGAATAATCGGTTCTGGGCAATGGAAAACCCTCAAATTATTCATCAGTCACCTTTGCATCCATTAAAAGTGACAATTTGGTCAGGAGGAATCATTGGACCTTACTTCTTTGAAACTGAAAACGGCGTAACGGTAACTGTCAATGGGGAGCGATATCGTAATATGATTGAAAACTTGTTAACGCCACAACTGCATGCTTTGGGCTTGATTAACATGTGGTATCAGCAAGACGGTGCCACATCGCATACAGCCAGGATTACAATGGAATTACTGCGAGACCTCTTTCCACAACAAGTTATTTCAAGAAATGGTGATGTTGATTGGCCTCCACGGTCGCCTGATTTGACTGCTCCGGACTTTTTTCGTGGGGATATCTGAAAAGCCAGGTTTATGCAAACAAACCAGAAATGCTGGAGCAACTCAAACAAAATATTCGTAATGAAATTAATGAAATACCGCGTAAAATGTGTGAGAATGTATTGAAAAATGTGCTCAAAAGGGCTCGCATTTGTGAGGCTAACATAGGCGGACATTGTATTCCATACATAATTGCCGACATTCAATAAATCATTTATCAATATAAGATCCATTCTCATTCATTTAATCAAAAATTATAAACAAACAAAGTAGTATACCTTCCCGGCGGACATCCGTTACTTATCCCGATGAGGTGGCGCCTAATGAGCATTATTATTTAATATCCTGATTGATAGGTGTTAAATAGTATTTCAAAAAATGCACCCTTCACGACTGTAGTTAAGCCGACTACAACTATCGTTTTGATCGCGTAACATTTTGAGCATAATTGGGAGATCCAAAATGGGCATTCTATATACGGACATTCCTCTTTTTAGAATATGTTCAACTGTTTTCTGAACAATATCTCGATTCGATGAGTAATTCGTGAGAGATGATAACTATGCGACCTTTTCACAAGATGTCCATTATCTGGCAGCAGCCCTGAGCCCTACTCCTGTTTTGGAGGCTAAGTTTTGTTTCGATTACACACACCACAAACGGTGGTTTTTATGACTTTTATTATAAAAACTGGATTTTGTTATTTTAAATGAGAAACTATTGATAAGAACAGTATAAGTAGTCTAAAAAAACACAAGAACCATATTGAAATTTTAAAAATTATTCCGGAACGGCGACTTGAGGAACAAATGACTGCTTGAATGGTATCTGCAACTAATATTTTTGATTATTTTGTATTTTTCCGATTTACCAATAAGAAACATAAACTTTTTGAACCTAAAGACGTTTTATAAACTTAAATTGCATACGGTTTTTTTGTGAACTACTGATGTGTCTTTTACAGACTGTACTTATAGTATGGTAGTTTGTAATTAAATCATTATTATGTTTTGAGTAACATATTTATTGTACCTAATGTTAATTTCTTTTTTTTAAATTTTATTGCTAGAAATGAATCAATTAACGTTTGGCCAACAACAATTTTTGCATCAGTTATTTTAATTCCAATCAATCGAATTTAACATTACTAATCTCTTAATTATTATTATCTCTTTTTCAATATTTGTCAGTACATTTTGTTGGTAATATCTGCTACAAACCACATCCTGTCTATCATCAAAAAATAATTAAAATGTCTTCAATTGTTTGTAAAGTATCGAACTGAAACTAGGCTGGTAAAACGATTGCTGCACTCGATTTATTGAGGTTGTTGTATAAAAAAGTACTTTCTGGGGATCGACAAATTTTATTCACTACAATATGAACATAGCAGGGGTTGCTCAAATGAATTTTTTTTAATGAACAACCCACTTTATTTTTGACTTCCATTTTTTGCACTTATTTATTTACACCCTTTTGTTAACTTTGGTATGTTACGGAAACGCATTATGCATTGAGAGCTGTAGTCTTCCCAATAATTTTCTGAACTGCAACTGTATCGCGGACGTTGAGGTAACTGAAAGCACGTAACTTTAAGCGCGGCGTCGAATAACTCATAGCTGTCATCAGACTATTTACAGTTTTCGACAAATAAATTATCATATAGGTATTATGTTATACTGCTAAAAGAATTGTCGTTGTTAGTCCACATTTCTCATACAAAATAGACTGCAAACAGAATCTTTGCCCTAACTAACAATAATTTTTTTTGCGATCTGCCATAATTGGATAAGCGTTGCTTGGCCCAGAATATTTCGAAAATAATGAATACATTAATAATTACACGGATAGGTGGTCGAAAAAGTATATTTATAAGATCTCATGTAGTTCATTGCGTTTCATGATTTTTTTATTATGTTACATCAAATACATATCTTTCATTCTATTGTCCCCAAAGTGTACAAACCATTGTCAAATCGGTCATCAAGAATAGTACTTGGTATCCCTACGATCGACTTCAAAAAAGTATGGACCAAAAAGATAATCACAACAATTCCCAAAGTTTTCTAAAGTCTAAAGTATTTACGGTATTTTAAGTTTCGTGATCAAGTGCCAATTTGGACTGATTTACAATATATAGGATGTATCATACTGAATTGGAAATAACTATGAAATCTGACCTCAAAATATTAGATTTAACTCAAATTACTTAGATAAAAGCTGCTTACTGAGTTACAGGGTGTTTTATTTAAAAATTTAAAAACTATTTGTATATGTTATATCAAGGTATATGGTTACTGCCAGAGGCGTGCGACAGGCTTGTAGTTTTTGATCCTCCAATATCTACGCCACTGTGGAATTGTCATTTCAGCACAATTTTTGATTCTCTAATACTTTATTAAAAAAAGGTACTCTTTCGTCGTGCATTAAGTCGTTACTTTCAAGTATTTAAGTCAAACATAAGGCAATATGGTTATTTTGATTTTAATGTGTGTTCGGTGCTTTGATGCTATAGGCTGCATCATACTACATGAAATGTCAATAAGGTACTAACAAAAAAATATAATGTTATTTATTGAAACGAATATGTAGATGCATTCAACATTTAAAAGCAAAATGTTGTAGTGAAAAGAACAATTTTGTTTTTAAAAGTTGAATGCATCTACTTATTTGTTTAAATAAATTGCAATAAATAACATTATGTTTTTTTGACTGTACCTTATTGACATTTCATTTGAGTATTGAATATAGTATTATGGCACTAAAGCACGAGTAATACATTAAAATCAAATTAACTATGTAGCCTTATGTTTGAATTAATTATATCGAAAAGTAACGACTTTATAGTTATGAACAAAATGTATCTTTTTAGAATAAAGTATTGGAGAATTGAAAAATGGTCTTAAAATGGACAATTCCACCAGTGGCGTAGTTTGGGAAGGTCAAAATTACTTGTTCTATCGTACGCCTCTGGCAGTAACCATAAACCTTGATTTAATATAAATTAGTAAGGTGTTCAGTGCTACTTTCCTGTCAAGTATGACAAGGATACGTCAAATAGTTTAAAATACTGGGTACAAATAGTTTTTACATTTTCAAATAAAACACCTTCTGTAACTCAGTAAACAGCCACAGTTTATCTAAGTTATTTGTGTTAAATCTATATCTTGAGCTCAGCTTTCTACAGTTAAAATATTACCAATTCATTATTGATACACCCTGTATAAGACAAAGTACTAATTAAGCATAACCCATAAATGTGGATTAAAAAAATTAATGTGATAATACTTTATCAAAACTAGCAACATTTTTTCTTGAGCGAATAACTTTTGGTATTAGATGAAATTTCCTTTAGAAAGAAATATAGAAAAACACTCGTCAACTCGTTCATCACATTACCCATGTATTCTTTAATAGAACGGGAGAATGTTTGTCCGTGAAATTTCGGCAGGAATGGATTGCTCTTGCTCTATTTTATGAAAGTTGCCCAGTGATAATCACTGACAGTGTTATATAAAATTTTGTAAAACTTTTTCAGTATTCATTTTACGTTCAGTAATTACCGGACTAGTTTTTAATTCCGGAAAAAATATTAGACAATTATCTGATGTATTTACGAATTTCATCATATAGTTCAGCCTGATGATGTCTAGTTAGAGTAGAGTCAACATCGGAAGACACCAAGCTGCGCGACACAGTGTAATAAAGCCCAACACAAAAAAAATACACTATATACAATATAATAAACTAAAAGGTTATATTACTTATATTTGTCGAACAACAAGCAGTGAATAATTTAAAAAACTGTTTGTAGAATAATAAACAAATTTGGTACTTCGCAAAAACAAAGAGGTTATAAATAGAATGATCAGCTGGAAACTTATGCTTTTAGGGCGCGCAGTAGTAATATCTGTGTCACTTTCCAATCATTACTGCATCTTTATCTAGTTTAAAAATGCGTTTCTGCGCTGGTGTCTTAAGGTTTTGTTGTACTCTAGTATTTTCAGCAAAATTAACAAACTTTTGAAAATTCTGGAACAGAAAAACCAAACAGTTTCTGACTAATTGATTCAAAAATTGTTAGAATTTTTTTATTTTTGGATGAAAATAATTTTGCATAGACGAACCACGCCTTATTGTTATAAGTTCTTTAATATTTCAACTTTTATGCGCTTGGAAAAAAGTGTGTTTTAAGAAATTAATGTAAGATTGATTTTTCTTGATACTTTCGTGCTATTACTTTACTTAATCCGTAGCCATTTTCTTTTACTAATTTTGATAGTGTTCACGTTTCTGACATAATGAAAATGTAATAAAATAACACATTTAGAGTTCGTGCTCTATGAGAAGAAATAATTCGAATATTTGTTAAATTAAATCGGTTTCCGAAAATGCTTGTGTGAGTTAAATTAGTACGAAACGATCTGTTACGTTGCGTTTAGAAGTAAAATTTAAATTTTTGTTGCGCTACTTACATGCACATAATTATTGCGAACATAAATCATAGAGATCGTAAAATAACATTCTTATAATGTTATTGTATAACGATTCATGTCATATACGCCTCGTTTTTATAATGTATTATCTTTAATCTTTTTTTTATTTGCATATCGTTTTACAAATCTAACGCATACTTTGAAAACTGATTATATCAGCTGAATACGTTTATCACTAATGGTTAAACTACCAGATCATTAATTATGATGAAATATATAATATAATGATAATACGTTATCGTGGATGGACCAGCACACATTTAGAAAAGTTTTTGAGCTGTATAATGTTACAGATAAACAGAACCGCATGATTAGTATCAGCTTCAGAATGCTGCTTTAGCGAACGTGTTGATAACAGTTTTGGTCAGAAACGAATTCCACGTTAAATCTGTTTTTTTATATATAAACAAATCTGGTTCATATTTAAATGTTTTCCATTTGATTAATGGATATGGTCGAACCGATGGCGTTTACGTCTATTATAATCAGTTTTAAACTCGTTCGAAGGAACTTAAAACTTTCATTTGCATTTCTAATTATTGGATCATGTAATTTTTACATCTTTATTTATTGAAATGTTAAAAGTCTAATTCGGCTAATGTTAACATGTTTATAACCAAATTGGTGAATCGTTAAAATTAAAGCGAACATTTTATGGGTATGTATTTTAAGGGTTTTTAGTTCGGTGCTGTTTGTTCCGAAGTGAATTATAATTGGTAGATTTTAATTTGTTTTTTAGAATTTTAATATAGTTGTTGCTTTTGCCGTAGAATGTACCACGTTACGATATGTTAATTTGTATACGAAACGCACAAATCTTGAAGTTTGTAGAACATCTCGATCACATTCCAATCTTGGCGCTTTTCTTTAATTATTTGTAAAACAGTAAACCAGAAGTGTTATTTACTTTCCAATTATGTTTTCAACTAATTTAGGTAAGTTTCAATATTTTTCATTTTAGTAGGCATCTACAAAAATCTTCTAGAATCTTCTAGGTTTGGTAAAAAATTGAAATTAAGTGACAACGATAGCGTTAATGAGAAAACACTTTTCAGAAGTTTACTATACAAGAACTTCTGAATAATTTTGCATACGTAATGATAATTTCATAACTTTAACTTAACATCTTGTTCAGAACTTAAAAAATGCTTATTTCTACTAGTTAATATATATGACGACATCTGTGATATCACGAAGAAATCTTTTTCGTCAATTGATAAAGTAGATGGACCAGTTGAAAAATAACGGAGTTGTTCAAACCCAAAATAATGAAAATATTCACATACCGCGTACATTAAATTAGAACTGATACCTATCTACAACTAAAAACTAAAAAAACACGCTTTCGTAGCAATGTGAATCTAAAAAAAATAAATTTTATATTAAATGATCTATTTTATACTTTTTAACCATAATTTTATGTTTATACTATATCTGTATACAGGGTGTCCCACGCTAGCGTATTTCTTCTATAAATTCATTTTTACCAGAAATTTCAAAAAAATGTTCAGCAACATGTCTATGTTTACGAGAGAAACATTTTAAAATGACAGACTTCCGGTTATACCGAAAATCAATGCTAATTACGTTATTATAAACTTTGTATATTATTTCGTTTTTGAATTCCTCATAGAATTTTAATGTATTTTTGTGTGTAAGACTTTGGTTCTACGGTGTACCGTTTGGTCATTTAACATTTTCTAGAAAAATTGAAATTTACCGTACTTTTTAAGCAACCCATCATATATCTTGGATATCTTTTTAAATGAAACGGACATTAATTTTTTTATACCATCCAATGCAGAATTTTATTTTCTTTCGATTTTATCTTAACCATTTTCGTCCTATTTAAAATCAGGGGGTTGTGCGGTAGGCGGTTGAAGTTGCGCGTTTGAAGAAAGCAGACAAGTGGCTCCTCTCGAATCAGAAATCGATTTTCATTTTAAAACCTCAAAATCGGTGTGTGAAGTTTTGGTTGGACCACCTTGTATAAATTTATCAAAACAAAATATAATTACATAAAAATATAATAAGAAAAATAAATTACATATCGATATAACAATTTATTACAAGTATAACAAAAATTACAAAATGACAACCAAATATCCACATTCCTACTAGGAATTTCCTATTCAATTAGTAAAACGTAACTAATTAGTAAATGTTCTCCTTACTAATTTCATATAGCCATAAAGTGGGGATTGTTTGGATTGAACGAACTGTCAAACAAAACCTCAAACTAATTATAAAGATTTTAATCGGTTTCAGCGTCTTGGGGTCTCGTGTCGAACTAAAAAAGGTTGTTGCGAAAATCATCCAAATTTTTTTTAAGTTTATTTCAAAATTCAGGCGGCTATGGTTTTCAAACAAAAGGTTTATTTAGATATTCTTGCTAATAATAAAATGCACGCACACAAAAATATTTGTCAGTTTCTTTTCCACAAGTACTTAAATACTCTGGAAATGTTTTTCTTTAAAAAGTCAGACACCATAATGGCTCGTTACTATATTTCAGTACACCATTTTTTTACAATTATAGTTTGATATCAAACACGATTACTAGAAACAATTTCTAATACAAATGCATTGAATTCCTCTAAATAATAATTAATTATCTAAAACTGCTGTTTTCTTTTTCTAGAATTCTTTATATGGTGCAGGTTTAATAAAAGAACTGCTTTTTAAAGCTTTGTTTTGCAGACGTTTTTTTTTCAAGGTAACGATGACATGAGAATATAAGTAGAGCGAGCTGATTGTATAATGCATTAAGGTACCCCTTCACGTACAGTCGTGGCCTGCGCGAAGATCTTATAAAAAAGAAACCAAATAATGCAAGTTTTTACACAGATGCTGATGAAAGTTATAGAAAAATACCAATTAAAGACGAAATCTTAATTTTATTATTTTTCATGATTTAGTTTGACCGAACATAAATGTGTTATATATGGTTGAAGAGCATTTTTAATGAGAATTTTGAAAATGTAGAAATTTAATATGGCGCTCATAAGAAAAACAAAAGTTGACTTCGGCCGTGCACAACATAGTAGGCTTAAACAATTTTTGGCACCATTTTTAGTTTTGGCGTATCCTCTTACCCATACCCTGAAAATTTGATGGCCTTAGCTTCTATAATAAAGGAAATATGACGATTTTTCTAAAATGCACAATTTCCTGTTTTACCCTGTATCTATGTAACGGTATTGATTTAAATTAAAACAAACGTAGATTATTTTTAAGTAGATAAATGCGCAATTTTTCTCCCATTTAACCGACGTTGTATCTCCAACGGTTTCCAATATCCCCATGTACATCATTTTATACTGGACACACTGTATATCAAAAAGTTTTAAAATTGTTAGGACTCATGCAAATCACTGTGCATCGTATTCTAAATATGGTTTTATACGCATAAGCATGATAGCCACGACATAAATTTTGCTATATGGACTTTCTGTGATAGCGATAACGTGTCGTAAGCTATTTCGTAAGATCCATAGCACGAATTTTGCGAAGTGGGTGTTTTATAGTGACCACAACGCGTTGTGAGCTATTTTTTCGATCAATGAGCGTTTTAGGTCTTTGAGTGTACTATATATTATGAATTTATTGCCAGGAAAGAAGATCTCTACGTCATAAGTATGTGTATATGAACCAATATTAAAAACTTCTGAGTCAATTTGAGCATTTATTATTTAGTTACTGGTTAAAATTAGAAAGTAACTAAAACAATGTTGGCAATATATGTGGTTGTCAGTTGAAATACTAACCTTAAAAAGTAACAAGTGACAGTAGTTAATAACCTAAAATACAGAATGAAACAAGAATGACAGCGACCGACATTTGACAGAACATCAACTTAAATTAAATTGAAGGCAATAGCATGTTTCAGTCAAAGCGATGTAAGAGAAAAAAGTTCCGCCTAGTGCTATCTTTTTTCTGTCAGTTTTACCAACACGAATCCTCTAAAATACTCTAAATTTTAAATTATCACCAAAAATCAACCCAAGTCAAGCTAACCTTAAAATTTTTAATTATTCGTTTGAGTTTTGTGTTTAGGTTTGTTCTGCGTGGTTTTTATCTTCTTTTGATCGTTTTGCTGCTTTTTTTACAAACAGTCTTTTTCAAGACTAAATTGTTTACTATTACCTCTGTCTTCTGTAAGTATTTAAAATTGTTTTATTAAGTACCTGTAATTTATTTTTTATTAAGATATCAACATGGCTACAGAAAAGGTTAATAATCTGTGGCTTGGGTTGACTTTTGGTGATAATTTAAAATTCAGAGTATTTTTGAAGGTTCGCGTTGGTAAAACTGATAGAAAAAGATAACACTAGGACGGAACTTTTTTCTCTTACATCGCTTTGACTGAAACGTGCTATTGAGTAACTTTATTCATAACGCATATAGTACATCTTCCTCTTTATTTTACACATATCTATGTCTTATTCATACAATGATCGGTACGTTATTTCGTACATCAGAAAATAATGACGCAAGTATCTTCTTTGGTGGCATCATGTTTATAAGGTTATTTGCGTTATACGATGCGAAACATTATGGCTGTATCTTCTAATTTAAAGGTTAATTTTTGTTTGTGAAGTAGATTAGGGCCATTGAAGTTACATTTGAAAGTTATTTTCATGATCTACAGGACATTCCAAAAACATGGAACACCCCATGTATTTTTACATTTTCAGATTATACGATCAGAATAAAAGTGAGTTTTATACAGATTTACCTTACCTAAACATTAAGGTTTTTTAAATATTTTGTATTTTGTGAACATGTAGAAGATACCAACTTGACATGTTTGAATTCTTAATTTTTATACCATGCTTTGAGACTAAATTTGACGTGAATAAGTTTTGCGTTGTACATGTGAAAAATTGATGAACGTATACAAGGTGTTCAAAAAGTGTGACTAAAATTTTAAATGGTAATAACTTGTTGAATTCAAATGGAGCAACCTGTATTTTATATCGCCAACAATTGGAGAAGCAACAAACAACAGGTTTAATGCAAAAATATATATTAGCAGTAAGTATTTGAAATTTTAAATATTGTGAATTAGTTTGAATAATAAAAAGAAATGGAAGTAAAACAAAAATAGCAGCGAATGTTCAAAGTGACGACAACCAGACTCTAAACACAAACGTATTCTTTTTTTTTTGAAACCTTTAGCAACATTTGCCAACATTTCTGGACTATATTACGAAAACCTTCTCTGATGCGCTCTTTTATATAATCTGGTGTTGTTGGAGGTGTGTTATAAACAGTTCCTTTTACATATCCCCATAAAAAGAAATCTGGTGGGGTCAAGTCAGGGGATCGCGGGGGCCCATTTTGAGAGCCCTTTCTTCTAATTCACCAATTTTGGAAATGAGTCTTAAATCTGCAACCACATAATTGCCCTTATGTCTAAGGGAATATCTTCTAATAAAATTGGAAACTAATTTATTAAAAAATTCCAAAAATAATGCGAAAAAGTATGCGAAATTGATGGGGGTTGGAATCAGAATAATAATGGAAGTTATGTCTATTAACGGACCAATTGTCACTCGTCGCTACAGAACAATATTAAAAAAGTTTTCATTTTCTGCCACATTATCTAACACCCACGTACAAAATGTACCTCGATTGCCAAAATCATTTTTGATGAGTTCTTTTATAATCATAATTGTTTTTTAAGAATCCTTGATTGATGTTGATATTTCGGGCAATTTGATTTTGTCCTATATAAGGATTTTTTCGATTACAGACACAATAACAGTATCTTCAATTTTTTTGTTTTGCGTCACAGGCTTTCTTTTGGTGGGATATTTGTACTGGATACTCCCAGTTTGTCTGAATTGAGCCAACAGTACTTTGAAAACGGATCTGTTTGGATGATTCCTGTTAGGAATTCTCTGAGGTTAAACTCGTGACACCAAAAAACAGAAACTAAAGTCACAAACTACCACTACAGATTGAATCATAGAGAACAATTGCTATGAATAAATAATTGTCAATAATTAAATGCAATTTTTCAAATTGTCATAGCCGACTTTGTAATATTAGATTTGTTAAAAACAGTCTACATTCTGAAAATGTAGGTTTTCCACGAGAACGTGAACAGTTAGCCCTATAGCTATGGGGAAATGTAATAGTAAGAGAATTAAATTCTGCAACTGCTGGCGACATAAAATACAGGGTGTTCCATTTGAAATAAACAAGTTGTAATCATTTAAAACTTTTAATTATTTAGTCGCTCTTTTTGAATACCTTGTATACGTTATTCATTTTTTTACAAGTAAAACACAAAACCTATTCAGTTAGTAGAACTCAAGTTAAATTTAGTCTCAAAAACATGTATAAAAATTGAGAATTCAAACTTATCAAGTTGGTACTATATTTTCACAAAATACGAAACATTTAAAAAACCTTCAGGTTTAGGTGAGATAAAAACCTATATGAAACTCACTTTTATTTTAATCGTAAAATCCGATAATATAAAAATATATGCGGTGTTCTATTTGAAAAAATACAACTTTGATATGTTTTATGTGTTTGAAACACCCTGTAGATCGGGAATATAATTTTAAAATGTACCGCCAATGGTCCATATCTATTCCATAAAACTTAAAATAGAGGATATGGTCAATGGTCATATCCTTTCGTGTCGTATAACGTGAATAACCTTGTATAAGCTTGGATTAGACTGTCATAAACCACCTCTCTAATCATTGATTAAGAAATTAGTGGAGAAGTATTTTCACAAGAAATTACATTTTTTTTTTGGTAGTTTGGATTATCGAGGCTCTACCACAGCATAATAAACACGCAGCAGCATATCTTAGTTTACTAAACTAACTATACAAATGGCCATTAGTTTAGATTAAAACTGGCGGAGAAATGATATAAACTCGCCGCTAGGTACAAACTGCTAAGATGTCCAGAACGAATGTAATCTATTTTGTGAATTGTTTGGTCCGTGGGAAAAATGATATTGCACTAACCAAACATGGTTTGAAAGCCATGTTCGTAAAGCAACGACCAGTCCGACTCTTGGTTTAAAACCGAATACACTGGCGGGAAGGTCATATTTTTTGAATTAGTAACTTCATAAGCACCTTTCGAAAGATTTTCTCTTCTTGCTCTACAATATCGTATTCGATAATGGTTCATCAACGTTACAAAACTTATAGATCAATAACAATGTCGATTATAAAATGTCTTTAAAGTTACAAAAAATGAAGATTACTGACATTTTTATTATTACTTCTATAGTTAGGTCGGCCAAATGAATTTAGTGACTATACTTATTTTTTATGTGTAGTTTAATCTAATATTTTTTTAATACTTATAGGTATAGTACACAAACATTGACCGATAACGTGAACAAACAGATAAACAGACAATAATCTTCAATTTGTGAATATATTGAATTAGATTTTCGTTCTATAAATTCTTTATTCTTATTTATCTTATTCGTTTATATTTATGATTTTGAACTACTAGATAGGAATTAATTATTATTCGAAGGTGCTGTACAAATTTTAGGCTGTCTCTTTTGACTCCATATACAGTGTGTTCAGTGGTAATGGGACATAACAAAACCCGAGGTCATTTTCGATTACCAAGTTGGACATTTTTTTTCTCATACCCTGTATAATCAATGTTGATCCATGGACAAATACAGCCGTTGTCGTTCTAATTGCATTCAATACACAAAAATATCAACTTCGACCATTTTTAGCGGAGTTTCTAATACTAAAGGTCCTTATGTCTATTATTAAGTTCCAAATGTCTATTATTTTTAGATACAAAGTATTTTACGAAGTAATCGATTCATTCGAATTTTATAGGTAAAGGCATATTTAAAATGGCTATATTTTAAAGAGAATGTCTCAAGAATAAAATATTATAAAAACTAAGACGTTATGTCTAGGTTGATTAAATTTTGCTCTCCAACAGTGTTGCAATTTATAAAAAATTAACAAAAAATTTAAATTATCTTATAATAGTGAACTTTGCCATATGAACTAAAATTGTATTTAGATAAAGTTATTCTAATAATTAAAAAAAACGTCTTTCGGGATTGGATTGTTGAAATAGTAACCGTAGTTGTCAAACTTTCGTCACTTATCGTAAGGGGGCTTCATCAGGGCGAGAAACTTGAAACACACAAAGAGAGTTCAAGATATGATTACTAAAAGTCAGGTAATCAACTTATCACTAAGCCAGATTCTAAACTAATAGAAGCCTGAGAAATTAGGAAAATACCTTTTTGTTTTAACAATGACTCCGGCGGTGGAAGCATCAATTCTTACATTATTCTAATAACTTTTGGATTTTTAGAAATAAAATTAAGTTTAATAGATAACTGTTATTTTTTAGTTAATTTTCATCTTGGTCGAAACACAAGTTGATGCTAAAGTCAAATTTCGAATAAAGAATAAAAATAATAATGTATAAGTCAGTGCATAAGGAAATTGTGATTGAGTATTAAAATTTATTTAAAAAAATAAGAAATCCTTTTGAAAATGATGCCTTAGGCATCGAAACCCGGGTAACAAATTTTTTAAATATAATCTGATAAGGAAGGTCTACCTTTTTTTACTACTCAAAAAATAAAAAATAAATCCCGTATGATTCGAATCTTACTCGTCACATTGTATAGGGTTATTTGTTATAATCAATTTAATAAGATATCGGATACTACAATACTTAGGGAGGTTAATATTTAAACACTGTATAGAATTAACCTTTCTCTATTGACTGATTCGAATTTTTGTCTAATTTGGTTGTAAAGATATCCGTTGTGAAGTAAGAGTTTAAACATTTTGACAGCCACACATGCGATCTTCAATTTTTGGACTGGAAACTACAAGACTTAGGAACTTAATATTTAAGCACTGTATAGAATGACCTTTCTCTAGTGACTAATGAAGTTTCGAATTTTTATCTACTTCGGTTCCGTAGATATCGGATGTAAAGCAAGAGCTTAAGCATTTTGATTAATATATACATATATAAAACTAAACATTATTATGTTTAATATTTATTTATTATGCTTTAATTACGTGTACTTCACAAATCGTTGTAGTGTTTTTATGGCTGTAATTTATGGGTAACTTCACACCGCACCGATAAGAAAGGACATCTCTGGTTTCTCATTCTGCACCCGACATCTCAAGTAAGAGGGGGGGATTGCCCTCATGCAATAAAGAATTTTAAAACAATATAATATAATATTGTTATAGTATTTTAGTATAGTTCCATTTTCTTAACTTTTCGTTTCTTCTTAGAATAATAGAATTATTGCTTCTGCACGATTCCTCGGTATACTTAAATTAAAGCTAAATAACTTCTCTACAACTTGTAGCTGATGAGGTTCCTAAGATATTCAAGATTATTTTAGCTGGGAAGTCAACCAAAACTACAATTGCAATGTTTTTGAAATAAAACAGACTTTTGAAATACTGTATCTTGGGACCTATAGGACGTACGAAGCTAAGGTAGAACTCAAATTTTGTTTACTTTAAATATATACAGATTGGTTGTTTCGCAGGATGTACAAATTTTTTGTGCCCTAACGCGATTTTTGTGTGTAACAAGCAGTTAATTATTGAATTGTCGAATTCCTTTCAATCAATTCCGATCTCAGCTTTCTATATGGAAAAAAATGTGAGACCAATCAAGTTGATCGAGGTGATGAAGATATTTATTTTTACGTGCATTTCAAAGTTGTGTAGTTGTACACCTAATATTTTTATTAGCGGTAGACAGAAACAATTAATCATTAGTTAATTCCTAATGCAAAGCGAATTTACTTCGAGTACGAAGTAACTTAATTAAGATGTAAAGATCAGATAAGCAAAGAAAGAAAAAGAAGCGCCTTGCTTCTGCAAATTTAACATAACACAAATGTTTCGGTTATTAAGTGCTGGTAATCTATTAGCTAAATTTATGATTGGTTTTGTTCAAGAACTAATTGGTTGTCATGTGTGAATAATGGCTTTCTTAGTTAAGCGAATTGATTGAGATATTAAGAAATTTCGTTCGATTGTTTTGCTGCAAAATTACACGAAATTATGTATAATCTTCTCGATCTAACAATTATTATAATTATTATTATTCTGGAGCGTCAAGAATGTCACAGTGATTACGCATCTTGTTTAGTGAATCAGACCGAAGTAAACTAACAAGGCTGTCCACACCTGCTGCACTCCTTATCAATCTGCAATCGTTAAGTCGTACTCGTTAAGTCGAACATTGCACCTTGACTCAGCATTAAAATTGTCTTATCTTCGTCCCAGCAACTTTATAAATCTCGAGTCTGCCTTCTACGTTTCAAAACAACACCTATGATCTTTAGATTTCGAAAAACGATTCGTCTTGTTTGACGTTTCTGTATAACGTTAGGTGGTTACGTATAACTGCCGAATTTTGTCTAGAACACAACTTTATTTAGTATAATTTACATTACAAATAATTCCAATACGGACAAAATCTAGAAACGAATTATTAAAGGTTTCTCGCAGGTGGTTGTTTGCTTATACGGCCACCGACTATAGAACGTTGCTGGGTCGTAACTCACGGTGCAAAGCCATTACTTTTCCCTGTACAATTACGCAGTCTGGGAAAAGAGTTTGCATATTCGATCAGCATTGCTACAATAGCTATTTGTAAATAGCAAGATGGTAACGCAGATATGTAATCTTAGTGCTGCAGGCCACACTAAAAAAGCAAATCCCCTTATGGCGGTGTCCCTATTGTATGTTAAGAGAGTTGGACAATTAGAGTTGTGTCGCTTGGTGTGTTTGTATACACCACTGTCATTTAAATAGCTTTAATATGTAACATTTGTTACATTCTTACCTTCGGGTGTCAAAGAGCACACGAACTTGTTTTTAAACAGAAGCTATATAATAATTAACAATGTGCGATATTCTGTTCTACCCCACATTCACATTTTTATACAGTTTCCATTACCGACGCGACGTCATCAACTTTATTTTTTGTGCAAATTAGTTTTATTCACTGGCGTGCCTTCTATTACTATAGGTATGTAAATTTGATCATCAATTAAAGACCGTTGTTAAAATATTTTGCTCTTCAGTCTCGAACAAGTAGAAGACCGATTTTCGTAATTTGTTACGGTCGTCCAGCAATTAACACACATTCTCTACGAAAAATCATTCATTGATTATTGCAAGATATGTATTTTATTTATTTTATAAACAATAGGCTAGGCGGTAATTTTCGTGAAATATTTACACCTCGCATCCCCGGGCGAACTTATACCTCCGATTAAGAATGATTGCTTTTTGAAGAGAAAATCAGTTGCTTTTCTGTCATAGATATCCCTACGAGCACAATTGTCCACTATATATGTACATACATGGGGTTATTGATGATTTGAGGTTTTTTGTAAATATCTAGAGAATCGTGGAACTTCTAGCAAATGATCTTCTGATTTTGAATAAAACTATCAGTAGTTTTCTTAATAAAAGAAAATAAAAATCCATAAGTGATCATCTCTAATATGGGCTGTTTTTAGTATAATGCTGTATTTAATTGTCAATTTTTACATATGGTTTGAAATAGAAGTATTTTGTTGGATACTTATTTAACTAAAAAATGTAATAATTTTTTAAAAATTAATTTTATTGATTGGATCAGGATTTAGATTTTACTTTCGTTTATAAATATTTGTTGGCATTTGTCAGTGTTAAATTAAATATATATAATAATACAAGTTTATAATCAATGATAATACTAACAATAATAATAATAAAATAATAATAGTCTTTATTTTTCTGACTTGGGGCAATCTCAACATATACCCTAGAAATGTATTTTATAAGATGAATAAGATTGTCATCAAGCAAACCTTTCCAACAATATCGTTTGGATTGATTTTTTTTGCTGCACATATGCGATTTGAAGCTTTCAAAGCTGTAGTTATTTTATTGAATTTCTAAGTTACGTTGGACCGATGTTCTCCAATAAGACGAAGCACGTGTATACAATTATCACCCAATTTTGTAGTTGGCATGAACTCGTTTTATTGAAATTCTATTTTTAAAAACTTGCACTTTTCAACGAACTTCGTTCGTTTATGAAATCGATTTGTCGTCCGTGCGTCGTGTGTGCGTCCGTCCGAGGCCTTTCTAATGGTCGGACATCATTGTGTGATACATCAATCGATTCAGCTTGGTGTCCAAAGCTTAAGTTTTGATGTGCATTAAAATCGGGCAACGGGGACGCCGAGCCCCGCGATATTCCGTCGAAAAAATTAAAATTTCAAATACGTCCAAAATCAATGTGTGGCATATATTTAGACTCCTCTGGCATAGCTGAGTTGAAATATCCTATCCCCATAAAATCGGGCCACAGATACCCGATGCCCTCGGGAAATTAAGTTTATTTCAAAAATCCAAATATGTCCAAAATCAAGTGTGGCACATATTTGGATAATAGAAAGTTAGCAATGACGGTCTATTGGCGCTAATTATAACTTTGCCATTCTTTCCATATTTGGATAATACGAAGTTCGTTGCGACAATGCCTTGCATTTTCAACTTGTTACTTATGTCAATTTTGTTTCTGTTTTTATATGAAGTTTTTTGATGAATTCTTCTCTTTCTTTCGCTTTGGGTCTCAGAAGCTTTTAGGATGCTTCTTTTTGCTTTCCAGTTATGGAAATGAGAGAATAATACTAATATGGCTTGTATATTGGATAAAATACATTTTTGAACATATGTTAATATAATCTTTTTTTTTATAAAATGGCCTAATTAACAACATCCTAAAATACCAATTTTATCATACTTAGAAACTGGTGATCCGTATTATTTCTGAAGTTAATTTATTCGGTTTGGATTTCTTGGTTGAGATTTACTATTAAAAATATGTGTAGGTAATAATTTTAATGTCGGTGCCAAGGTGCCTAAAAGCTACTCGGGTAAGACATATATTATTTATTTCCGTTTACTCGTGTTATCCTGAAATTATGAATTGCCACCAATCACCACGTGATAGTCGTACTCTGTTAGTTATAGAGTTAAGTGCAACCGTTTTGTAAATTACGTTAACAAACGTATATGGAGCTTCAATAGTTTTTGAGGTACACTTTTAAAAAAAAAAAATCAATATTTTCATTAATTCTGGGGAACTGTGGTGAGAGATAGTAAAAGGTAAGACTGTTTATTATGTATTAACATGTTTATTTATTAGAAAACTACTTAAAAAAATGTAAAATTTTGAACTAAAAAAATCACATGTTTTGGGTAAAACGACATACCTTCGGTCGGGGTAAAATGACATACTATGTCATTTTGCCCTGATGCATATTTCCCATACTAATATATCTTGCGCCAAATTATTTCAGAAATTGTAAAATGCTAATTAATGTACAGATGGTCGGAAAATACAAGAGGAAGACAAAAGACAAAGTTGGAGCAAAGAATCGATGGACCAGGCTATTCGGGCAGTAGAAAACAACGAAATGGGTTGGTTAAAGCAGCGAAACAATTTGGTGTACCACAAGCTACCTTACGAAGGCGATGCAAAAATGGTAAGAATAAGATCGTTCAGGGTTCAACTAAAGGTCTAGGCAGATACCAAACAACATTTAGTGTTAATGTTGAAGAAGAACTTATTGATCACGTCAAATTGTTAGAATCTCGCTTTTTGGGTTGACTTCAACAGACCTCCGAAAACTAGCTTTTCAAATTGCGGAAAGTCATAATTTGGACCACCGATTTAACAAAGAAACCCGTATGGCAGGCTGGGATTGGCTAACGGGTTTCCGAAGGCGACATCCCGATATAAGTTTGCGAAAACCTGAAGCAACTAGTGCTGCCCGCGCTATGGGTTTCAATCAACCGCGAGTGAAATCATTCTTTGAAATGTATAGCAAAACCATTTCTGATAAAAAGATTAATTTCACCAGAATATACAACGCTGATGAAAGCGCACTTTCAACAGTTCAAAACCCCTAAAGTATTCGCTACTACAGGTAAAAAGCAGGTTGGTGCAATAACCAGTGCAGAAAGGGGACAACATGTAACTGTGGTCTGTTGCATGGGAACAACTGGCCATTTTGTGCCACCGGCTATAATATATCCTCGAAAAAATTTAAAAATAATTAATAGATGGAGCTCCTCTCGGAACCATTGGGCTTGTACAAGAGAAAGGCTGGATGACTGGACCAGTGTTTCTACAATGGTTGCAGCATTTTTCAAGGTACGTCAAGCCTAGTACAGACGATAAGGTTCTCCTTATTGTAGATGGTCATGCCAGTCATAAGCATTTGGACGTTCTGGAATTCGCCAAAGCTCATGGTATAGTTCTGGTTTGTTTACCTCCCCATTGCACCCATAAGTTACAGCCCCTTGATGTTTCATTCTTCGGTCCACTAAAAACGTTCTACGATCAAGAAGTTTCCAAGTGGCTAAAGGAACATCCTGGAAGAGTGGTCACGCAATATCAAATAGGCTCATTATTTGCTGTAGCTTATGGGAGAGCAGCTACCATAAAAACGGCGACTGGTGGTTTCGGAAAAATGTGGGCTTTTCCCAGTAAATCCAAATGTATTTGAAGAACATGAATTTGCTCCAAGCGAAACTACAAATCGCCCCATTACCGATGTTGCTCAATCAGAAGAAGGTTTGCCTCAACAAAGTCAAGGAAGGATGGAAAATCTTATGACTCGGAAAACACATTTCTGCCATTCATAATCCGATCACTCATTATAGTCCTAAAGCTGGTCCTTCATATTATATTCCTAAACCACAATCTGTTCTTCATGAAGATACAACCAATAAAACTTTACCAGCAAACAAACCTAGAAAACTTAGTAGAATATCAGAAATAAGTCCAATTCCTGGAAGTATCCTTTGAGAAGAGGAGCAAAGAAAGAATACCCAGGAGCCGCTGAATGACCAGCACTCCGTTTCTTAACGAAACCCGAAGAAAAGTTGCAGAAAACTAGAAAAAGAAAGGCGTAAGTCAGCAAGAGTTGTCAAAAGCGAGTAGAACTCGAAGCTGAAGATCAATCTGAAGAAATTGATCCATTCCATGAGTCGGATGATGATGATGCTTCATGCCTCTACTGCTTAGAGCTCTATTCAATGTCGAAAAGTAAGGAAGCATGGATTAGATGTACAACATGTACGTTATGGGCGCATTGTGAGTGTGCGGACAAAACAATTTATTTGTGAAATATGCGTTTAATAGAATATGTAATAATTTATGTACTTACTTAGTTATTTAAGAATTATTTGATAATCCAAAATTTCGATGGATTGCATTTTGTACGTGATGTAATTTTGTTTTTTTTTTTACGTCTGAAAATTTAAGTTTTTAATAAACATGCCATTAAAGTGGCCAACTGGTAGTATATGTCATTTGCCCGTATATCTGCCTAAAATGACACAGTATCCATTTTTTTTTCAAAAATTATAAAATATAAATAGGGAGTTGTAAGTGCATATTTCTGTCATAAATAAACAAACAATATTGTCTAAACTCCCTACTTCACAACCTGAAAACTAATATCACTCCCTAGTTTCTCTCAGGAAAGCAAAAATGAAAATGGTATGTCATTTTAAGCCCATCTCCCCTATATCTGTTATATCGATTTTCTGTAAATAAGCATCTTTAGTTTGAGGTTTTTTTATTTAGTTCGATCAAATTTTAGTATAACAGCGATTATTGTATTGAATCGTTACGTTGGCAGCTTTTGGTCACGCTAATATACATTTTTTGATTTTAATATTTTTCTTCGGAGTATGGTAAACGAATTTGTAGAGGTTGCGGTCAACTACTTTAATTAATTAATGTTTATACACTAGTCAAGAATGAACAGCCTTTGAGAAACTTTGATTTTGAGTTAACTGAGAAGGATTAAGAATATTGTTTATTAACATTTTGAAATTGAAAAATGAAAAGTTGGAGAAGGAAGAACATAAGATTATCTTTAGTGCGTGACTTAAAACCATGTAGGGTCGAGTGGGGTAAATGCAAGCACGATCGCTGAAATTTTTAACTTCATTTATTTGATACTCAATAGCTTTATAAGATGTTTCTGATATGTTATACTAAAGCCACTATACTATCTGTTTATGTAGGAAATTTTCTAAATTCTTCTATTGTATAATATATAAATACCAATTAATGTGAAGTACCTACACTATTGCATTTACCTTTATTACGGGGCAATTGTAATAATTGGTCACATTTTTCAAATATTAAACGTTGTGAAACGGAGGTAAATGCAATAAAATACACAGCGAAACTAAACTTAACTTTACTTTCAAATAAACATAAAAAAACTGTTCAAAATAATAACTTTTCCTTCAAAACATACATATAGAAGTAGTAGTTATGCTTATTATTTAATATTCTTTAGGATATAATATAATTGTTAAAGTTAAAATTAAAGGTTATAATTCCACGTTTACTAATGTTAGGACTTGGCAATATTTGCTTCACACATTTGGTAGTGACAATATCAACATCGTCGATTCCTGGCCATACAAAGACATTTCCTCTATGCCGCGTAAATTTAACTTCCCAGTGACCGTCATCGACTTTATTTTGCACAAGACCAACGTAATACTTTACACTCTTTTTAGATGCATATTCAACTATTATCCACTTATTTGTGTCCAGATTTTCCGGTAGTATGTAATTCTCCTTTTCGTTATCGTCGATATTTTCGTCACGAAGTGAATCATCGTTTTCTAGTTCTAGACCATCACTTTCATCTGAATTTGTAAATTTTATTTCAATATCTTCGTCATCATCTGTACTGTCAGCTATAATCGATAATTTTCTCTTCTTCTTTTTGGTTTTGTCACTTTATGTTGAGCTGCTTTCCTATTCTGGCAATTTTTATCTTTCAGTACCCTAAGAAAGTCAACAGATGTAATAACCTCAGCCCCTGAAGCAACTTTTCGCTTGCTCTGCTTAGGTCTCATTTCTTTTGGTGAATTGTAGATAATATAATAGCTTCCATAGACTTTTCTATTGTTTGTTGAGGTAATTGTTCTTTACTGGTGAGGTTCTATTATTTGGGGATAGATATACTCGTATCTCTTCTTCTTCATTTATTTGTTGTTCGACTTCACCTTGCTGTTCGATTTCAGTTATTTCATTTTGTGTTTGGCCAATATTTTTTTTTCTTCTTTGTATGCTTTCCATCGTTCTAAAGACTCTTTAGAAAAATTCTCTTTGCCTATTACATTGCTATTAAAGGGATATATACCACCCTTCGTAAAGCCACTTTTAATTACATCTGGGGAAATTGCAGTCCAAGTTTCACCCAAATATTGGGAAAAAAGGGATTTGGGTAGCTTTTTCCGAAGTGCTGTCTTTGCCAGGTAGTAACTGTAGCATCCCATTTTTGTTTGAATGACCTAAATACGGACAAGTCGAGAGGTTGAAGACGATCACTGGTGTGAGGTGGAATTTTTAAAATAGTAATATTGTTGGCTAAGGCAATCTTGATTAAGCCTACCGAAACATGCGTGGCATGCCCATCATATAACACCAGGACTGGTCGTTCTTCATCAAGGGTTGGAATAAGTACCTTTGAAAAGTAGTTCGTGAATATTTCGGTCTCCATCCAACCATTAGGGCTTGCGGCATACGCGGTACCAGGATATTCTTTTTCTGGAGGAGCTCGCCACTGGTCCCACATATTTTTACCTTTATAAATTATTAAAGGTGGAGCTCTACGACTTGCAGCATTAACAGCTAAAACAAAAGTAGTGTTCTCCTTTCCTGATGTGCTAATAATCCTTGATGAGCTTTCACCTCTTTCACCCACAACTTTCGTTCTTGAAGGATCTATGCACAAACTACTTTCATCTACATTCCAGATCCGTTCAGGTTTATCTTCCAGGTTCATTTCTCTTAAGGTAGTCTTTAAAAGATCAAAATACCCATATATAATGAACGGATCGGTGGCTGCTTTTTTTCGAGCATATTCTAAACCCTCGGGTTTTCGGATAGATAAATTATGGCGGCGTGTGAAATGCAAAAACCAATCTTCGCCTGGTACACCATTTTTAAATAGTGTCTGTATTTGGTTTGTGATAACGTATTTTCCAACCAACTCCATAATGTCTTTTCGACTAAGTCCAAAACCCCAT
Organism: Abscondita cerata; assembly: GCA_030710515.1. Classification (NCBI taxonomy): domain Eukaryota; kingdom Metazoa; phylum Arthropoda; class Insecta; order Coleoptera; family Lampyridae; genus Abscondita; species Abscondita cerata. The sequence goes on from JALBCR010002081.1 coordinate 66,079, forward strand.
TTAGCCAATGTCTTAATTGAAGCAGCTTGGGTTTTTTCGGTATCTTCCGAAAGAGCGATGCGTCTACCTTTTGTTTTTTTGATAGACCCTCTCGTGCCCTTGCTTCGGCAATACAATGTGGAAAATGGAGTCCCATAAATTTTTGACGCTTTGTAAATTGTAAGGGTATTTGCTTGTATTTCATTAAGAGCTCTTTCTAATTTTTCTTCAGAATATTTGGGTGGTCCAGAACCCTTTTTTACATAATTACGCACCATCTGAAACAACAAACAATTCCATTTAAAATTAAATTCAGTCAGAATTAAATTGGGGTAAAGGTAATAAGAATATTGCAATTTCCTCGCCTGCATGTATTGCATTTACCCCAGACATACAAATTATTGGGGCAAATGCAATAGGCACTGAAACACCATTTAAAAAACAATTTCAGTAAAATACTTATTTAGAGTGTATTCAAAATACATAAACAATATCCCCGGTACTGATAAATCAAAATCCTTACCTTGTATTTTCCGATGAATCCAGATTTAAAACTGCACGTCAAATTTCATATGTACACAGATCATAAGGCACATGCAGAATGACTCACTATTCATTTTGTATTTAGTGGAAGAAGTGTCCGCTAGTGGTTACAAAGTAGTTCAGTAAATGTTTTTACCGTTTCAGAAATGGCAGCATCAGTTCGGTTTTGGATAAACAATTTAAATAGCCTGAAGACTATGGCAAGAAGTTTGTATTTGAGACAAGATTGTGACTGTTGGGGTCTACTAAAGTCTAAAAAAAAATATATTGTTATTTATTTTCATTGTCGACGTTGGGTGTAGTAAACTTATAAATACAGAAAAAAATACGGAAGTACAAGTCTGAAACGATTAAAGCAACGTTTTAAAGTTAGAATAGTACCTACTTGCTATAGCTTCGAGCATTCTTTTAAAACAAAAATTATACGATACAGCTTTAGCTCTTGCATGATTAAGAGAACATTATCTAAAACTACGAATAATTGTTTATAGTCCATAATTTTATAGTTGAAAGACAGTTGGCGATTTAACCTTAGATCGAGAATATGAAACTGCATGAAAATAATTCAAGGAAAAAAGGAAAAGGAGCACGTGTTAATAACATAGTGTTGGAATTAAAAGACCCGCTTTGCTAATGTGGCTACCGAATGACCGCCTATAGCCTATAGACATTTAAATTTTATATTTATAGGTATCTCTTACATTGATTGAAATTTTCATGTTAATAAATTCATCGTGTTCTCTTCATTCGAACCATTATCTTTGTAACTGAGATAATAAATTTTTTTGTATGCTGGTACTGGGTGTACGCTTGTACTTGCGTAAGCGATGTAACCGATAGATGTCGGAGGCTAATTAAGTGTATAAAATAATTTTAACATAAGAGGTTTCTTCTGTAAAACCAACAAAATGAAAAACGACTCCCATTAACTGAGATATGAGATATGGACTATGAATGCATTTTCTGTGAGGATTAATCCAACAAAAAACGTTATCATTATTGAAGCGGTAGCTCTCGGTTATTATAAGAAGGGATGTCGGGGCATGGAGCCAGGTGATTAGTGACTTCCAGAGTGAGACAGACTAATGATTGAACGTTATCGAGATATGTGCGACAGAATAAACTATACTCCCGTTATCTACACTGCCAGCGTCGCTCTGGCCTTTTAATCATCCCTTAACACATTTCTCACCTTATCTCCCTAAAAGCTTTAAAAAAGTTTCCCTGGAAAACTCGATAGCGCATAAAATGTCTGCAGATGACAGAGGTGTGCCCGCCGATTTAATGTGGATAGAATTCTCAGATCAATTTTAGATTTCAAACGATTTATAACTTCCTCTTACACAGCAGCGGATACTGATAATATCTATCGATCACGCTACATTAGCATTAGGCATTGATTTATATTAATTATTATGCGAAAAATTCCAAATCACCGTCAAATACGGGACGAATTTATCACCCTCCGGTATTCGAATCGCATCAGACCCTAGCGACAATTTTTCGGAAACCGCCACATACATTGAAACAAGTCACAACCAAAATGCTTAATTACTAAACAATCCTGGATAATTTATACAGGATTGAATGTTATCGTATGAGGTAGTTTCAAAGGGTCGAAAATTATATTGAGGAGTTTTTATTCATTACTAATGTTAGTCCAACAATTTAACTAAAACATATAAAGCAGATAAATAATTAGACTTAAGATAGAATAATACCTGCGATAAAGCCTGATAAAATATATGACGCCTCAATTTGTATCTGCCCCGATAATACCTCTAATGGCTAATAAATATGTGCAGATAATAACGGTTGAATGTACACCGTGAGGACACCTTTTTATTACGAAATGGGGGAAATGGAGATGGTAATGTCGTTATAATCAAGTTAATTTTATACAAACTTATCGGAAACTGGAGTAAATCAAAGGGGAAATTTACATACGTATTTCTGTTCTCAAGACATATATTACAGTCTTATAATCGCACTTGTTTATTTGGGAAAAAATGCATTGTAAATACGTTTGCCTGTCAGTATTTTATTACGTTTTTCCATTTTTAGTGTCTGCTATAAATTTTATTAATTGTAACTACCGATCTTGTCACACTTGAAGACATTTAAAGTAAGAAATATTTTTTTATTGTTTAATTATAGTATTTTGTTTGAATGTTGGTTCGTTACTGAATACGAACTGGTTGCTGTAAACAATGTCACAGAGCTTCACTCGTTTTTTGCGGTTACGGATATTTTAGAAAAAAAACAATTAACTCATTTTGTATGCGAATGCGTCGGTCAGTAGTTTTCGAACGTGGAGTCTTTATTTTTTTTCCTACGGCGACCACCCATGTACATAAATTAATTTTAGTTTAATTAAATGTTTTGGTGAATCTGGTGATTAGACCGGTGGTCTAAGTGGTACCAGTCAAAATTTTCTATACTTTTTATCACAACATTGACTGTTCCTCACTCTATATGAAATATGGGGGTTATGTGACTTTTGAAACTTCCTATTTTTTCAGTTTTCTAGTGAAATTTGATATCTCAAATACTACGTACACGTTTTTCATAAAATTTTGGTCGTTAAGGTTTTGTGTAGTTACCAAAACCAGAACCTCACAATTTCAATTCAAATTATAATAGGCAATGGAAATGGAAGGGTCTATGATTGCTTAACTTGCCGAACACCGGTGATAGGAAAAACTCTAGATGACTTAAATTAGTGACAGTTTATAACGTATACAGAGAAATTTTAAACCAAAAGTGATTTGCACAATTTACCAGTGGCGTGCACAGGGGTAACACCGAAGTTTAGATTTAAATTTTTTTTAGCAAATATTATAAGTTTAATGCTAATTTCTTAGTTTTGGTTGTTGTTACTTTCAAAACATACATATTTAAACCTCTTAATTTTTTTGTAATTTTTCAAAACAATACAGTAATAAATGATCTTGCCTAGTTTTATTTTTTCATCACTTTTATTAAAACAGTCAATCTAAGCGAAAACACTCAAGAGATTAATTTCGGGTGATTTTAATGGCTAAACCACTTTTGGTTTAAAATATTCCTCTGTATACCCTAAAATATTTCACCATGTTACAAACCTATACTAATTTGCGTCTTCATTTATTTACGAAAAACTTGTTTTAACACCCAGTGTAATAAAAACAAAACCGTTTAGGACCTATGTATTTGCGCTCACTACAGGTTTGACTGATTTGATTAGATTTTGAATAAAATCTGTTGGTGTTATTCATATAAAATAATTTTTGTAAAATGATTTATATCACCGAAAACGTTTATTAAAATTTCTTTCTACTCTACAACGTCAAGGTTATAGTAGCAAAATAATTCACCATTCGATAGTCCATCGAAAAAATAAGTGTCATTCCCCCATTTTCTACGCCACTGCCTATTTTTAAAAAATAATCATTTAGTTGGATTTCTAGATTTTGATTGGAGGCTCGGTTTACGAGATAAATGAATTTAAAGTTTTATCCACAATCACCATATTATAGAGCTATTATTATGCCGTTATGAAACGTATTATAACACCTATAAAACACTAGTGTTTTATATTCCATAAAACATTAGTGTTTTGTAATATATAAAATTCAGGAAAAATTTGCAGAAAATTTAGTAATTATTTATTAACATTAATATTAACATTCACGTTAACATCAAAAGTAAACTTATTTGCAATATCAGGATTTACATTTACACAAACCACGTTTGAGGAAGACTGCATCTCTTGCATTGTGCTGGATTTTCCTTGACTTTTTCTAGCAATATCGATTTTATTTGACTCGCTTTCTTCTATATACCCCTCAACAACACTATATGTTCTCCACGCCCGTGCCTCTTAAGAGTGAGAATATCACCACCAGCATTAGCCAACAGAGTCGCCGAAGAACCGCGCATACTATGGCCCGTGTAGGATTTAGCGTCTAGAAGTTTTAAGAAAGAAGCAATCTGTGAGGGATTCTGGAAATAGTGTTAAATCCCACAGGTTGCACGGTGCATTTGAATTTATATATCGCAAAAAATCTTCCCTGCGAAATAGTACTTTTAGGACGTAGGCGTATGTATTTCTTGCATATCTCCATAACATTAACAGAGAATCCTTCGTCTAATACAGTGAAACTTCTTGACATATTGGTCTTTGTTTCTCGGATGGACACGTAGATAAAAGATCCTTTATCTTTCACATGTTCAATATTTAAGTTTACCAGTTCATTGCATCGTAAACCTCCACAAACACCCATTATGACAGCAACCTAGAAATATTTAAAATAATTAAGATACCAATACAAAAGAAAAGAAAATTGGTTGTACCTTCATCATTAAGTACTTTTCATCAGATGCTGTTTTCAAAAATTGTTCGATGTGTCCCCTCTCAAGCACTTTTGCCTTCTTTGCCTTGTAGTTTTTGATTGGCTCTTGAGATAAGCAATTAATTTGCCGTATTTTGATATGTCAATATTTCTATGCACATTCAAAGTTGCTCTTAACATTGAATATTTCGTCCACATCGACGAGGAGGCAAACTTGCTTCTTACATTTAAAAAATAAGCCAACAGGACGTCCTCGTTTATGATGTTTGCACCTCTTTTCTCTCTCCATTCATTAAAGGTAGCAAATTCTTTTATGTATGCATCTTTAGATTTGGCCGGCAACAGTTGCAGGGTTACTTCTTCAGCTTCTGCTTTAATTTCTACCGGCAAAGAATCACTTTCTGACATTTTTCAAAACGACGCACACAAACGATTTCTAATTTTTTCACAAATATTGTTTTAATAAACAAGCATCCTAGCAACTAATAATGCAAAGCCGCCCAAAGTTTCACTAAATTTCCTAATATTTGCTATTACATTGAAATTTTAGAACTGTCGGATTACTTATTTTCAATTAAATTGGTTTGATTGTGGATAAAATCTTGTATTGCATTCGTGTTTTAGTGGTATATTATCTCCCCTTCGTTCTCGCGATTAAAAATTCTTGTGTGGATAATCTGCCTACTAAAACACATGTATATCGACTTATTTTTCGATGGACTATCGAATAGTGAATTATTGCTACTATAATCTGGACTACCCCTTGTATAGCTAATATAATATAAAAAAAGATGATAAAGGTGTCACTTTTTTTTTACTTTTCGGCCGATTTTAGTATAATTAAGAAAAAATATGTCCCGTCTTAAGGACGGCTGGCCGTCATTCAATGACTCTTGCAACAGCGTTAGAACTTTTCCCATGTTTCTGTTTTTGATGCTTGCTGAATCATCGGCGGGTTTTTTCTTTTCTTTTATGAAATTGGAAGAATAGTCAATTGTAACGACACATGAATTTGGTTTGTATTGTTAGAACAACATCGTCCCTAGAAAACCCTAGCTTGACAGCAGTAGTCGTGAGATCGAGTTCTTAGGCGGATCGCAACACAAGATCGATTTCAAACCACAAGGTCGTCTGCTACATTCATTACATCTTTTGGGCTATATTAAACGGACCAAATCGACGTCTTCCTCTAACCACTTCGTGAGTGGTTTAACAATCCTTGGGGTTTTACATATTTTTTTGAATTGTTGGGGGATGGTTAGGTTGAATCATTATTAAGAAAAACACTTTATGAAGAACTAAACTATATTACCCATAGTAATTTACTCATAAGGTTCTTGAGAATTATTATAAAAACCATCTACATATCATCTAGGTTCAAATTACAAGTAAAAACTAACCAAATATTAATCATCCCGGACCTTTTCACTCACTTGTATTTATACGGGTTGGGCAGTTCGTCTGTGTATTAATACATTTAAATTCAATTTTATCTCTTAAGATATGTGAACTAAAATTTGATTAACTTTTTTAATTTTTCTAAACTCCTCGTCAGTACCGCTTTTCGCTTTTGCTCCGCTCTGTCTTTGCGTAGAAACGTTTACTCTCGCCACTGTTCAATTACAATGCATATTTTTCATATTTCTCGTAAACTGCTAATTTATTGTTATATAAATGCATTGGGTAACTGTTTATTTTGGATATATCCACTTTATTCTACGGAAACTTTCTTCCCCGCGTACTTTCCTCCCCGCTCATAATATAAAATGACAAAAAAATACAGGATTAAAATAAATTTACTCGAAAAAAAGTTGGTTTTTCAAATTGTTATTATGAACGTAATTTTTTTAAACAAAAAATTGTAATAACTGTAACCTACCAACTAACACCGTTTACCCCCGATCACATGAAAACAACTTGAATTAATTAAAGCAAAATAAATAATCCCTGTTAAAACGGATTTTTGTGCTTTTATTTGTTTTCGTAATTTGTTATTATGAGCGGGAGAAAGTACGCGGGGAAGAAAGGAGCGGGCAGGAAAGGTTTTGAGGAGGAATGGAAAGTATTTCGCGGATGAAAGTATGCGGGGAGAAAGTTTCCGGAGAATAAAGTGTGGATACCTTTATTGTTATTTTTTTAGTGATCGGACCTTGGTGTTAAATTTTTGTTTTGGAAACCGTCACTCTCTTATTTATAAGATGTGGAGTAAAAAGCTTTCAGGATGCTTTTCATGAGCCGTCTCCAAAATCTTAATTTTTGTAGTTTTAATCTACGGTTTATATATTTACAAACACATGTGAAAAATTAGACCGAATAATCATTAAACACTTATAAAACAACCGAACTAACAGCGGAAATCCAATTTAAAATGTTACGGATATTAAAGCAAAATTATTGTTTTATTGAAACGTTCCGATTATAGAATTTAAACTGCGTTTAAAATAATACTTTCCGAAGATTAATTTTATTGTAGCTTAATAACGTGATAAAGCGACTGATAACGATCTTTAAATATTACGAATATTTTGTACAATTATGAAGAATATAAGAGCGACAATTAAACTTTCGAAATTGGTAAATTAATTATAACTTCAGTCAAACCAATACTAAATATATTTTTTATTTGAAAACTGTACAATAGTTTCGACTTGTTAATATCTGAAAGTCATTATCAGAAGTAAGTTTTAATACAGAATGACAAATTATATGACATTTATTAATAATTGTAAACGTAAAGACAACAATTTTTGGTACTTAGGTGTTTAATTTTGGCAAAATGAATATTTAAGAAATGATTAATCAAAATTTGCTTGAACATTCAATCAAACAATTTCTATCTGAATATTTGGTATAAATAATTTCAAGTGTATCTAACAAATTTTTTAAAATAAAAATCTTGAGTCTTTTGTGACCACTTCAGTGTGGAGGTAGGAAAACAAACAACTCAAAAAGATGTGCTTGGCGACGTTTCGCCCTTCATAGTGAGGGCTTTCTCAAGGTTTACACATGTATGAGTTGACGTCAGTTTAAGGGTGAAACGTCGGCAAGCACATCTTTTTGAGTTGTTTGTTTTCCTACCTCCACAAAGACCATTTTTATTTTAAATTGAATTTTTGGAGGAATACTTATCTGAATTCGTAACAGTTTTTTATTAAATTTATTTATTAATAATGGGTGTATTTAAGTACTACTGGAAAAAGAGTGCCCATTAAGTAAAACATGTAACGTAAAATGTTTTTTAAACGTATATCAAATTTTCTAATAGCTTTGCCAACATAAAATTTACCACAGAACATTCTAACTTGCATACTACTATTTTTAAATAATGTTTCTTAATTCAATCATTAGAAACATTTTTGATAAATGATTAGATGATTTAAATATGATTTTACAATTTATTAGAAAACTTAATTTTACATTACTATTAAATCTGGAATCAAACTTGAATCAAAATATTCTTGAAATCAGCTTTATTTTAATTGAGTAACTGAAGTTAAAAATTTAAGTTATGTTTATATAGATATTTATTGTATAGATTGTTAATATATAAATATAAAGGAAAAGGATTAATTTCAGCAATTTTAAAGATACTACCTACAGTTTTCTTTATTAAAATTATCTAGAGATAAAGGAATATTAAATAGACGATTAAATAAATAATGAAAATTAGTAAATGTATATGTGAGAAATGGTGAAACGAGTCAAAATGAATCATATGTGAGTATGTAGTTGTAGGTTTTCTAAAAATATCAAATTCTAATTTATTATTTTTATTAAGGAAAATCATAATGTCTAAAAATAAAATTTTATTATTATTAGAAATTTTATAAGTAAAATTTATTTTGTTATGAATATGTTTAAAAAAGACGAGAATGATTTTATTCGAGTTTTGTACCATTAAAAACACAAAAAATATCGTCAACATATCTTTTTCAAAAAATTACATTATTAATAAATAGTTTTGTTCAATTTATCTAGAAATAATTGGTGATCACCTCTTTCGCCGATTTTAGTAGTTTTTCAAATAAAAAATATATTTAGTGTTGGTTTGACTGAAGTTATAATTTATTTATTAAAAATTACCAATACATTAATTAATCCATCATTATTTAATTTTATTTCGAAATTGGGTTGTTTTTGGAAAAATTGCGCTACGTCAAAACATACGTAATATTATAATTTTTAATTAACTAATTCGTGTTCGAGATTTTTGTCTCGTATTTTTTTTCTGCGTTTGATAACAACTCTCCATCAATCATTTTGCGGCATAGCATTTTGAATTCATTTTCGAGATTGTGTTGCACCACCGAATTTTTTTTTTTTCGCCTCTTTATCTCGCATCTAATAACAAAAAGTGTGGCAGCGTCATTGTTAAATAAGAATGTTTGTTAACGTTAACGCGAACTAAAATCTAAATAACTTTATTCCATTTGGTGCTACATTTTTCGTACGGGTGTAAATGAATGATTAACCCGTACTTGAATCTATTTGACTTAATTAAGGAACAACGTGTATATGTGTCGTGTGTCACGATCCTTAGAATTTGCATATCACCGATTTTAGCGTTCATGTGTTACATAAAGTCTTTCTTGGCATAATGGAAGTCTGCCTTCTACCGGCACGGTATTATTTTTCAGTTTTATTAAAGTATACGAGTTTTGGATTAATACGAGCAGATTCGAAAGTTCCAATAAATTGATTGACATCGATTAGATTTGAAAGTCTGTTTGTAATATATCGAGAGTCTGTGCGTGTATAATTAATAACATTTACGATGGTATCTGAAAAAGCACAATCGCTCCAACCCGGAGCTATACACACAACTGATCTATATCGTTCTAGACATTCCGAACTCTAATTAAAGATTGTTATCATTCTTCAGAACTCCCATCTACAGTCTTATTAATTCCTAATATCTTTAATCTGCGATGCCATCGAACTTTTGAGGCACTTATTATTGTTGTCGAATTCTCATAAGAATTAATGTAACCAACCAACGATGAGCATCTCACACGCAATAAAAGTTCATACAATTGTATCTGGCAACACAAACCGCAGTCGATCTAAACTCGAATAAAAAGATTCTTTTGCATTGTGTCGAGTGTTGAGAGAATTACGAGTTGATACGTTATTTTATAAACAGGTGGCACATGATTATTGACAAGGGCGGTATAGTGAGTATATCTTAGTTCTGATTTAAAATATAGAAAGGACCGATAGTTAGTCGGGTCGGTGTCGCGTAGGCCGTTGAAGAACTGCTTCATTAAAGGAGACTGCGACATGCGCGACCCGTGTTCTACTTGCTCTTATCACACTTGCATTTGTACCAACCTGTTCTTCATCAATCCCTTTCGCAACTCGTATCGTGTTTGCAATATTTTATGAGTTGTCTCGATTCGTATCTATTCCTTGAAACTCGCCTTGATTTGTATTTTGCTTCGTAAATTCCGCCACATTCACGTTTAATCTAATTTTGTTTTTCTTGTTGTTGCAGGCGACGACGAAGGTTGGGGCACCAACGATGCTAATGCGATGGTTACTGACTGTTCAACTTCCGAAAAAGAAGCAACCGTCGAACACGAGAAAATATCAAATGCTAATTCCATATCATCGGATGAAAAAAATATGTCGGAAGAAAGCCCGGCTCCACGATTAAGGCTTAAGGCCAGTCTTGCGACAGATCCCGCCTTACAACCGCAAGCGACGGCCGTTGCTAATATTAAAACCGAATCTGACGACACCACATCTCCTAATCACGCGGCGGAATATTTTCCTAGTTTGCCTTCGGCGTTGCAAAACGTTTTGGCAAATAGTAGATTTTTTTTACCGCCATCCTTAAATTTGACTGAAGCTGCAACACGACCCGATTCGGCGGATATACCTCGACAAAACAACACGCCCATATACATGTGCGCTCCATGTAGTATACGATTTTCCTCACTCAGTACCTTAGAAGCTCACCAAACTTATTACTGCTCTCACAGAGTCAACAAACCCGCCAGCGAAGAAGACGGGAAAACGGGTTCTACCGCAGAAAGCAACGAAAACCAATCGGACCCCGACGTTACCGAAAATTCAACTAAAGCGATTCGTACCGGAAAACAATACACTTGTACTCATTGTTCTTATAGTGCTGACAAAAAAGTTAGTTTAAATCGGCATATGCGCATGCACACAGTCTCTCCATGTCCTTTGAATGCAACTGCACCAGTCACGAATGGAGAAGGAGTTGTTCACGAAACTCAAGATCGCTATTGCGCCGACTGTGATATACGTTTCAGTTCGCAGAAGACTTTTAGAGCGCACAAGATGCATTACTGTAGTTCTAGGCACATGTCAAAATCTTCGACTTCCGTTAATTCCTCTGGTCTGCCGACGGCGACAATTAGTTCAAAAACTGCTTCGAGTTGCACGTCTGGCTCTACCTCGACATCACCAGTTGATACCTCAACTTGCAAAACACCACCATCTCCCAACGCATCTGCTTCGTCTCAACAACCTTTTCTCGCGTTACCCACCAATCCTATTTTAATTGTGCCATATTCAGTTTTCCGCGGAGCAAGTTTACTGCCGGGTTTATTACCTAACGTTACCGGATTACCCACGCCAGATGCACCTTGTTTCCTATTACCGAATGGAACATTGCAACCCATGACTCAAGCAGTTTCCACAAATGTTACACAATCACAACCGGAAGTGTTGAAGTCGGTTAACAAACCTAAAGAATTAGCAACAAATGTCAAGGATTCTACAGGTCCTTTAGATCTAAGTATTCGTAAAACGCCTGAATTGAAAGAACATGCCGTAAATATCGGGCACGACCACGAAAAGGAAAACATAAAACAAAGATCTCCGACGCCCGAGCAAATTATTTGTGCGCCTTCTTTGCACGGGTCTCCTCCATTGACTCCACCTCCGGCTCGAGACTCGTCCCCGATACAGGTCTCATCGCCCAAAAGAAAACACGAATACGATTCATCCAGAAGTAACAGCCCGCGACTATGGAAACCTTCGTCTAAAGTTATATCCGATTTGGAGAAACAGCAGTTGAGTCCAGAGAGTAATAAAAATTTAAATACTTCCTTTGGCATACCCCCTGCTTTGCATCCGTTGTTATTAAGGGCCGGTTCAATGTCATTGTTACCGCCCGAATTACAAATTCGATTGGCAGCCGGTGAGTTACCGACTTTACCAGCAGCTACCCCTCAAGTTTTAGTGAAGCAAGGTGTATCAAAGTGTAAAGAGTGCAATATTGTATTTTGTAAACACGAAAATTATGTTGTGCATAAAAAGCATTACTGCTCAGCAAGGTTACAAGACGACGAAATTTCAAAAAATTCTGCCAGCCCACCAGTTAGTCCAGGAAGTGCCGGTACCACAAGTCCGGCAGGGCAATATCAACAGTTAATATGCTTGGCGTGCGGTATTAAGTTTACGTCATTGGACAATCTTAACGCTCATCAAGCTTATTATTGCTTGAAAAGGGGCGATGTTGAAGTGAGGAGGTGCGGTAAATGTCGCGGAATTGCCGAACCAGGACATCATTGTAGCACGTCTGGATCTTTTGCCGGTTGGAAATGTCCTTGTTGTGACGTCGTTAGCGCAACGGCCAGTGCCGCTCAGAAGCATATGGATACGCATACCGGTGTTAAAGCTTATCGTTGTACAATATGCCGCTATAAAGGAAATACTTTAAGAGGAATGCGGACTCATTCGTATGCATTTCGACAAACGTTCTCCAGATCTCCAGGTGAGTTGCTATTTCATAAAAAAGAATTAACCTAAGCCTTGCAACCAGTGTTGTCAACAAAAAATTGATCACAATAAAAATTAAATGCCCTTTGGAAAAAATAACAGGTAAATTTAAATGTTCTCTTTGATTCTAATATTCCACAAACCGTATACTAATTTTCTAAGTGAAAATTAGTTTATTTCACACCTCCCCCCCCTTTTTCACTACCAATTTACAAATGTACAATTATTTTCATGCAGATCACTTTTGGAAATGTCTTTGAATTTAAGATTATATAAAAGCTGACAGAACATTTTTTTGCTTAGGGGTCTACGGAGGTCCGACTTATTAGTACGTCAAACTATTTTCAAAGAGAAAGACTCCGCATGTAAAATTTTTATTTCATTTGGTTTCTTGGTGAATGCCCAAGGAGAGATTGAGCAATATTTATGAAATCACGCAATATTGTAAACCTACGACTACTTCCACACTGTATTAAGGGGGTTTTAAGTTATGTCAACTTTTCTCGCTCAATTTTGAACCGACTTGTTTTAAAATTTCAGGGTGTAAATTGAATGACTTTTACAGTCGATTGTAGGTTTTAGTTTTTCCAAAAACACTGTCCTAGGGTATTTTTTTTTAAATTGAAAAATGTATTCCCATGAAACGATTACGATATTTTTTGCTGAATTTAGCACTAGTTTTTATACTCATATGATTATATTTGAAAGAAACAAATTTACATAAAGAATCCTGAAAACTGTTAGTTTCTAATGACATGTTATTGTGAAACGTGAAACAGCAATTGGTGGGTTGAGCCGACTGAACGAGGATCGGAATTTTTTATGGTAAACTCAGCTAGTCTACCCCACGTGGACTTGATTGACAGGCAGCTGTCCCTGCCCAGTAGTCATAACATTCATCCAATTGCATACAACTATTAGCCAATAAAAATTTACTGGGTGAAGCAATTGAACAATATTTTTCTTTGTCTGACTTTCTCATCAGAAACACGAACTCTGAAAACGTGTGTCTTTACTTTAATATCTGCAGTCGTCAGTGACCACCCGTTTAAATTTGAGTTAAAGACAAGTGCGAAATCCCTCTTGAATAAAATGGATGCAAGGTTATATTTTTTTGAATTAGTAACTTAAAAAGCGCAACTCCAGGTGTTTATTATGCTGTTGCTCCGTTTTAATTGTCAGATGGAATTTGAGTATGACGCCCCTTGTTGCGCATTTTAATTTCTCGTATTTTTAAAACAGTTTTTAGATTCCGATTTAAGATCGTTAATGAATTTTCTTCAAATGCAAGCGTTCGTTATCGTGCGAAATCCTCTGAATAAAAATGGATGCAAGGTTATATTTTTTTGAATTAGTAACTTAAAAAGCGCAACTCCAGGTGTTTATTATGCTGTTGCTCCGTTTTAATTGTCAGATGGAATTTGAGTATGACGCCCCTTGTTGGCATTTTAATTTCTCGTATTTTTAAAACAGTTTTTAGATTCCGATTTAAGATCGTTAATGAATTTTCTTCAAATGCAAGCGTTCGTTATCATGATCGTTATTTAAAAAATCGAGTTTTCACAAAACCTTTTATTTCTCATACGAACACCGTCACAAGATTTTCTTTGCTTTGACATTTAAGGTTCAGGTCATTGATATATTTAAAAATATCCGAATAGAAAACGATGAAAACAATGTTTTTTTAGTTTGGAAAACCTACGTTGGCGTTTGTTGAAGTCTGAACAGTGTCAGTCATTCTACAAGTCATCTAAAATATTGAAGAATCTTTGTAAAACGCAGCAGTTGCTTAATCATTTCAAATTATAATGCAACAGTATATCGTCGTATTATACTGTACATAAAACTTGTCTAACAGATGATTTCAATTCATGAAATTTCTTTTCCTTTTGTTTTTGAGTTACAGCTCAAAATTTATTTTTTTCGATTAGAAGTCAGAGTTTGTAGTAGATGTTTCCATAGCTGCAAAAAAGAAATTACTTATCAAAACTACCAAATAGATAGGTTCCAAAAATAGTAATAACTAAGCTTTTTTAGAATACTCTTTTTAAGACCTTCATTAAAAATTAAAAATCTGATTGGTTCAATAAATTCTTTTTAAAAAAAGTATGTTAATAAGTCAAAATTGGTATTGTTACACGCAAGCGAGTTACTAAGCTTCCTACAAGTCTGTAAAAGAAATTTCGAAAAAAGAATTTTGGCCGCTCGGTTGGTAAAACTGGAGTGTGTAAAAAATTCAATTATGTCTCGAAACATCTTAACATGGTGTTGGTTTGTTCTTTTAGTTTTAGTGGATACTTGTTTAGTTTCATTAACTTATCAGTACTCTTTGTTTCAGGAAGAGAAATATATAAGTTATATATTAGAAGATGATGGAACAAACATCATAGAAACTAGTATGACACCATCAAACCCCATATCTCTGAGTACTCCCGAAGATCGTGCCATATCGCCCAGTTCCGAAGGACGATCCGAACCCCTTCATCACTGCGCTCAGTGCACATACAGTAGCGTGTACAAGGCAAACGTTTTGCGTCATATCAAACTCATACACAGCTCGCAGGAAGAGGAACATTTATCGAATGGATCAACCGATAAGACTTCTAAATCGATGCCGGCTCTCGACGAAGGCGATGAAATTATAATAAAGAAGGAGGCGATAGAACCAGAGGTGATAATTGCTCCAATTGAAGATATAGTGAAAGAAGAAATCATTGACGTAACTGCCGACACGAATTCGAAGCAAGAAACCGAACACGATGGATCTAATAAACACGGAGGAAAATATTGTAAATCCTGCGATATTTCATTTAACTACTATTCGACGTACATTGCGCACAAAAAGTTCTACTGTTCAAGTCATGCGGGAGAAATAACTAACTCGAACTCAAACAATAACAATAACAACTCGTCGACTCGATCGAACGAAACGTCCGTAATATGAATTAAAATTAATGGAAGTCAAAAGGTCTGATATTACCTTTCTTATAAGCATTCGCATAATCTCAAAAAAGTGATGAGTTAAATAGTGACCAATGTTACGCTAGGGCCAGTTCTTTGAATACGATATGACACTAATTTCATCACGTTCACCAGCAAGCTTGGACAAGTCATGTGCAAAATTTCTTAATCTTAAATTATGCAATATATTACGTTATTCCTTTTTATTTGTAAATTTATATACATCACTGTTGATGTTCATGTATAAATAATATATTATGGTTAATTTTTAATTTTTAGGTTTATTAGATGTATAAATTCGTATATGCCAAAGCATTAACTTACACTGTTTGAATAATTTGCATTTTATATTGGTTTAAAACTCGAATATAGCATGTAAAAGCTTTTATTCATATCATTTTAGATAAGTTTTTCTCACTTGCAAATTTCAACAATTAAATGTTCAAGTGAATAAATGTTATAGCTGTTTGGTGTTTTAAACACCTCTTAAACGTATGAAGTGATTAAACTTGGAGACAATAAATTATTTATTTCTAATTATTTTGTACAATTTTTTTCTTGCAAATTAATAAATATTTTAATTTTTTTTCGAATAATGTATTTCTACGTATATCTTAACAAAAAAATTCGGCGAAATCGAGTAGCGTCCGACGTGTTAAATGTTCGTATTAACAGGGATATTAATCTTAATTTGTTCTTACAATTTCTTTCTTTATACAAATTTCAAAAACAAAGTTTTTTTTCACGTAAATTCGTTTTAATCAATTTAAGTTGTTTTCATGTGATCGGCGTGAAAGGTGTTGGTTGGTAGGTTACAGTTATTACAATTTCTTAAAATAATTACATTCATAATACCAAATTTTATAACTTGTTTTTGCTGTCATCGGACGCTACTCGGATATGTATATTTTCTCCGGATTAAAGCAAGTAAATTGGATGCTACTCGGATGCGCCCGTAATTTAGCAAGATGTACAATAAAAAAAACACAGGGAAATTACTGAAATCTAATAAAATTTTTAATAGTTACCACCTTCAACTAGACGATTTATGGTTTTTCATTGTTTATATTATATGATAGTTTAAACTATTATAACAAACAATTATTTTAATCTTTCGATTTGTTTTGAATTTATTGTATAAATACAAACATTGAGTTTACAACTCAATAATTTATTCTTAGATAAACAAGTGATTATTGATATAAAATACTGTATTTAATGATTTAACAGCTATTTATGTTTCCATTGACGAAATGCATGCATTTTTGTAACGAATGTGACAATTGCGGGACGTGCGTAGCGATAAGTTACAAAGAATCACGTTTCGTTACGTGTAATATACAATATTTTACCTAATTTTGAAAAAATTAAAAAGGAATTAAACCTATTTTGAATTCAAATTCTAATCGTGTGTGATCGATGTTACCATGGTTATCATTTCCAAAACGAATGTCAAAACAATCTCAAAAGTGGCAAACAATTTTACTAACCGACGACTGCAACTATCGCCGCACAAACACCATTCACCGCAAAGTCCGAAACATTATCTTCGTATCCCAGGCGACAAATTTGCCACATCCCAAACAACTAAAGTCACGCCCAGATCAAAAACTTAAAACCGCGCAAAGCTTCAGGAAGAAACGGAATCTCAAACAAAAAAACGATACTCGGGCACGTGTTTTAATAGCTAAGCTATCTTTATCAGCAAACCGACATCGGTGCAGTTTTTTGGTGTTTTTTTCCCGTTTGTTTAAGCTATTAAACTTTTCCCCAAAAAAAAGATCGCCATACCGAAACACGGTAAAGACCACACGATGCCCCAGAACAACAGATCCATCAGTGTTCTCCCGATATTTTAGGCAAATCATTTGAAAAAAATATTCTCGCTAGTTTACAGGAACAGGTCGACGGTCCTCAACTAATTTTCGTCACTCTATCGTCCAGCTTCAACCACCGCGACGTCTCGACATTTAGAAAGCATTCGAAAAGGTACATTTGGCATTGCGGCCTGCTGCTTTACAAGATGGATCGTCTCGGCATCTCCACCTCAATGACGCAGATCATCCTCAACTTTTTACGAAAATCTTTCGCAGTAAAAATCCGATCTACGACGTCCACCCAACGCAACATGACGTCGGCGTCTCTCAAGGTTTAACTCTCTCGCCGCTGCTGTACAACATTTTTGCGGCCGACTTCCAAAAGATCAACTGATTAACATACGCGTTCTACGCCGACGACACCGCCGTTTGGCAACATCACGGTCTACTACACCAAGAGCTTAGAGAAATCTTCAACTTACGCTCGATTACCTAGACACGTGTTGGATCAAAACCAACGATTCCAGGTGTGCAGCGATCCTCTTCAACCGAAGAGACAGCGAGCCTCCCGCCGTCTCCATAATGTACGCAGCACTAGAGACCGAAGAATGTCATCTTAGCTTAAGTTGGAATAAATTGTCATTCCGGAGGATCGGAAAAATTAATGGACGAGAAAACTTTGAAGTTGAAAGTCTATCCAATGGCGACTTAATCATTATGTATCATTTAGGATTAAGCTATAAAAATTGTATAATTGAAATAGTGAATAAGCATGTATGACAACGAAACGAAACGAACGTCTATAGCTATTTTTGATGAAGAGTTCAATGAATTACGGCGGAGATAAAATTTCTATTATATATTCATATTAGTTTTATAGCTGTTATTTGTTATTTCACAAGTTCCGCAGATTGTTTGATACAAAACAGCTAAAATTTTTTCAGATGTTATTTTTATTAAGAGGTTTCGCGTTATGCTTCATCAGTTAATATATAAGTATCTTAAAATCAATTAATTTTTACAGTATAATTGTTAATATTGTAGGCTTTTATATATAAAAGCCGAGATGTAGAGAACGAAATGTCGGATTGAGTTGAAAAACATACCAAATGATAGGCAAATCGATTTAAAAATATGGTTTCGCCACTTAAAATACACTCTAATTGGCTAATTAATCGATTTAAAAAACATTGGTAATTAAAAACCATTTAAATTAACAAATTTTGCCTAAAAATTTTTTGTGGTTAAAATATAAATTTGTAACGAGTTTTATAACACAAACAATTTAAAATAACATCTGAAAAATTTTAGCTGTTCTGTCAAACAATCTGCAGAAAATAAAATTTCTATTTGTCCAAGAACTTCAGCTTACACCCCAGGAGGGACGGCAACATACTACAATTGTTGACTCCTGTTTTAATAAAAATAATTAGATTTTTAACCTCGTTCTGCATTTGATTTTCGAATAGAAAAAGTTTAAAGTTGGTTAAAGTTTAAAATACAAAGTTGCACGTGCCGCGCAGCCGTTTCCTAACCTCCAATTCCAGTGTTGCCACCTTCATCAATTGTAAAACACCGCTCCTGAACGAGACTAATATGTCGTTGTTAAGATCATTAAAGGCCAATTTTCATGATGGGGTGGCTAGTACGGTTCTAAGAAATCAAGGATTCTGATTGGTTGTTTTGTTTACGATCACGCCGAGGTGTTAAAATTTGAAGCGTGGCGTTGAAGATGAAAAATTTCAACTTTTTACACCCGTAACACTTTGGCGCTTGCGTGTATTACATACTTAAGTATTTTGTGGAAAAAGTGCGCAAACGTTTGAGTAGTGCTTTTAACCTTAAAAATTCGAAACATGAATTTCAACGAAAACTTAATAAACTCTGTACGAGTACGTGAAGTTTTATATAATTTGCGTTCACAACATTATAAAAATAATGTTGTTCGGATGGAGCTTTGGAGTGAAATAGCGCGAGAACTAAATTGTGAAGGTATACACATTGAAACATCTAATAAAGCAACTTTTAATTTATGAAATTTATAATTGCAGTTGATGTGTGTCAAACAAGATGGAAAAGCCTCAGGAGGAGGTATTGCGAAGAAATTCAAAAATTAGAAAACACCTAGTGGTAGTGGTGTTTCTATTAGGAAACCATGGCCATATTTAGAAATAATGAATTTTCTAAATCCATTTGTAGAAAATCGACCGTAAGTAGTAATCGCATTTAGCATATTATTAACTAAGTTTCTATGCAAACATTTGTTTTAGAACTTCTTCTTCTTGCGCTTCAACCCCGACTCCAACAATATTACCATCAGCAAATCCTCCACAAACCAGCAGTGAAAGTAATTCACAGGACATAGGTATTATCACATTTGATTGTTGTACATGTGTATTTATGTAGTTATTCTTCAATTTCAGATGAACATTTTGACATTGACTCACTAACTTCATCACCATATGAAATAGGTAAGATAAAGATAATAACATAAAATTAAAATAAAGTAATAAGTATGTTTCGAATTTAGTGTACTCAGATGAACCTTTAAGCAGAGCATCTTCACCAGGAACATTGAATAGGGGTCAAGTACCAAAAACTCGTAAAACAGGTAAGTACACTTCTGTCAAGTACGATATTTATATTAATGTATTTTTTTACAGATACTTCCGAGGCTCATAATATGCAATCGCGAAGAGGTAAATTAGGTAAGTATGCATTTATGTATATAACATAACATGTGAAATTTGTCATGTTTTAAGCTACTAACAAAAACTTGACAAAAATAATCGAGGAAGAATTGTTAAAAGATCAAGATGAGGTGGATTTGTTTTTATCGAGTTTGGCTCCTATGTTAAGAAGTTTCAGTCCTGCAACAAGGTTAGAAATTGAAATTCAATTTCATACCATTCTTTTAAACAAATTGCGAGAAAAATAATGTAACTTTATTGTTCATTAAAATAAAATATTTAAAAATGTTTATACTTATTACATTTTTTACAATTTTAGTATAATTATGATTTATACTAATTCTGTCATATCGATTTTGCAAATATTCCATTGCCAGGGAACTGCACCTTCTTCCAAAAATATTTTGCTAAAGTTTCTCGAACTGCGTTTGCTTCCTGAGTGTAATTGTTTGAACTTTGTCTTCCTATATCCGAGATATGGTTCATATCTTGCCTCCATTCTCCTTCAATTATTTCACCGAATTCAAATCCTCTTTATCAACAAAACCAATAGGACAGTATTTTGTATTTTCTTTTTATTGCTTTTATTTTGCAGCCAGTTATGCAAACATGTTGTTGCTTTTACTATGTTTTCCACGTTGCTTATTTTTGCTATAATTGGCTTTCTTAAAATTCTCCAACGAGAAACTAGGATACCAAAGGTGTTTTCAATCATCCTTCTACACCGTGACAATCTATAATTATATATACGAACTCTTCCTGGTAACCTTTCTTTTCTTCCTGGATAGGGCCTCATCATATAATCCGTCAAAGGAAAGGCTTCATCCCCTACTAATAAAAATGGTATCTGTATGTTTGTATTGGGTATACAATCTGCTTCTGGAATATTTAAATCTTTATTTGTGATTTGTTCATAAAATTGAGTGTTCTTAAATATTCCTCCGTCACTCTGTCTACCTGATGCACCGATATCTACCATTGTAAATAAATAATTTGCATCACAAATTCCTAGTAGTACAATGCTGTGGTAATCTTTATAATTAAAAATTCTGATCCACTATTGTTAGGTGCTTGCATGGCAATATGTTTGCCGTCTATAGCACCAATGCAATTTGGGAAGTTCCACTTTCGATAAAAATCATAAGCGATTCTTCTCCAGTTTTTGAGTAAACTTTGGAAAAACCATCTCTTTTAAATCAGTCCAAATTGCTTCTGTAGTTTCCGCAATTATATTAGAAACAGTTGTTTTTCCTAATCGAAAACTGTAACTAAGTGTAGCAAGTGAATCCCCTGCAGCTAAATATCTATAATATACAGGAATACTATATATTATTATGTCTAACAAAAATTTTGAGACTTACCTCAAACATACAGACAGTCTTTGTCCTGGACTAATGGGATCTCTCACTACTGTCTGCTTTGTTATTCGAGGCCTACTATTTGTAATAGTTCTTCAAAATTGGTTGGCAACATTCTCAAATAATTAAAATAGCTTTCATTGTCAGTAAGCCTCATTTCTTCAATTAAATTGTCATAATGTCCCTGTTCATGTCTGTTTTGAAAAATTGGTCTCACCCACCAACGCTTTGCTTTATATTTTTTATTTAGGTGTAGGTACAAGTACATCAAAACTAACCGGCGTTTGCGTGAAATCATTGTTTGACAATTGACACCTTAATTTAAGATAATGTTGATTAGTATGGTTAGGTTGTCTATTTCGATTCATCGATGTCACGCTGCGCACACTACCGATACACACCTCAATGAAAATAAAATACTTGATCGTACACACCGCACTTGCCAGACTTTCCACACCAGCCATGCCGTGATGAAAACGATACTTATGGGTGTTGGGTACGTACTTGCAGTGATATTTGTTTTTCATTTATTTTTAATTTCTTTAAACTGATATTTGGACATGATACGTAGAATTATACGTATATAATGTTTTGAAATAAAAAAACATTAAAAGTAATCGTTGGAAAGGAGATATCATAAATAAAAGTCCAAAAATAATTTCCTGAAAAACATGGAAACGACTTACGTCACAAAAGTGAAATTTATACACAGTATACTATACAAAGGAATCTACGACATGATTAAAAGAAATTTTGAATTATTATTTTATTTTTAGAAATATATTTATTTGAAAATGACTAGAATTTTAATATTTATTTAATTCTTTAATAAAGTATTTATTTGCGTTGATCTCTTCATCACGTCATAGATATGGTTTCTGCGGATTACTTAAACCTAAAAATAATGTGTTTTTGATAGGGCATATGTGACTTTTTTGAAAATACGAAATTGGGGTCCCGCCCACAATTCTAACAATGACAAGAAAATCTACCTGAAAACATGCTTGATTTTTTAACCAATGGTGTATTAGTTTGCAGTTGATTAGGGTTATAGCATAGAAATGAATCATAAGTACAGTAAAATTTTGCCTAGTACAAAATGGCGCTGGATTCTTATTTGCAAATTCGTAAACAACTTGTTAAATTGTAGATAAAAGAAGATAAGAGGTCTAATTTTCTAGTTTTTTTTATTGTATTGTGTTTACAATGTTTTTCATTAATCACCAAAGTACGAGTACTTACTTAATTGTTATTTTTGGATCTTATCTATTATAATCCGTACTTTCCGATTGTCACAAAGAGTAATAATACAACTTTCACCATTTATATTGAGTATGTCCTAAGGGTAACTACTTTAGACACAAAAGATAAAATGTTTTTGTGTTTTTGTCTATACATTACTAGTATATTCTTTATTGCAGTCACGTGGAACAACTGTATACATATATAAGCAATTTACCGACATTTTCCAAATCATTTATTGTTTATTCCGCGTATTATTATATTTCAAGCGAATTTCAAGTTACCGTCTATTATATTTCTGTTTATTTCGTGCGTTATAGTTCCTATATTTCAAGTTAGTGTTTAGTATTTTTCTGTTTGTTCTGTGCGTTAGTATATTTCAAGTTAATATTTAGTATTTTCCTGTTTGTTCCGTGCATTAGTATAATTCAAGTTAGTGTTTAGTATTTTTATGCAATGCCTAAATCTAGGAAGTGTGCTTCAAAAGTTCGAAGTAAGGGCAGGAAATCATTAAAATTAAAAAACTTTTGGAAGCTAGACGGTAAGTACATCTAATTCGTAATATTTGGGCAGATTCTATACTTTTCGACGGTAGTGTGCACAGGTAGGTCAGCGATTTGGCCATTACCCTTTATATAAGGTTATAAAAATTGAGGTGTTTAAAATTTTTGCACTCTAATTCTAGCAAATTAATTTCTCTGGGCAACCTATTTAATCAACTATCGTCATATTTTTGATTTTACTTACTTTTATAAAATTTGAATTATTTCTGTAATTTGTAATGTACTGTAATGTAATGTACTTTATTTCACAAAAATTTATACACAATGCACAATTCTAGCAATTAGAAATTCAAAGAAAAAGGTATTGACAGTAGGTTAACTTTTATTTTTATGGTATTGTACCTAATCATTAGATAATTAATAATTTGCGTTAATTTTGAAATTAGGCCAAAGAAATTACAAATAGCGTATTAAAAATAAGTAAGTCAAATTTTCTGAATCCAAAGAATTAAATGAGGTCAATGGTTAACTCCAAGGATTTTTAAAGACCGTCAAAAATTAATTCAATCTCAAAATATTATTCTAAAACCAAATTTGATCGGATTGAATTTATCAATTTTCCAAATTTTGGGGTATCATATGAAAAATTAGGAGCCAAATCGTTAATCAACGTGCACCCACTTCGTCAAAAAATAATGGAAGTATAAAATTTTAATATGGCAAATTAATTCCTTTAGGGGAAACTATCCAACTTGCAGTGTATCAGTGCCTATGGAAACTACAATTCCAACAGATACGGTTAATCCTCCTACTACACCAGGTGTCAATACAACTGAAACGTAAGAAATATTTATTTACATAGTAAAAGGTGGAATACGGTCAACATTTTTTAGTATTTATTCAGATGAATCTCTTCCACCTTTAGAAGTTGAACAAGATCATTCTACTCCAATTGGGCTAACTGAAATTATTATTGGCCGTAGGATTGTTAATTTAGCTCATGTTTTAAAAATGTATGAAAAAGTTGCAATTCATCCTTATGTTTGCACAATGGGAAAAATGAAAATTGTTAATGAAGTTCGAAAGGGAATTTTTCATTTTAAATTTTATTGTGACAACTGTGAAAAAAAATTACAATAACCACAGAAAACAACGACACATTCAAAAAAGAGATAAACGAAGCTCTAGTCTGGGGTAGTTTGAGTATAGGAATTGGTTTCCAACAATGTGAAGAACTGTTTGGTTTATTGGACATACCAATTATGAATAAAAAGTTTTCTTAAAAATACCACACGTGTCAAAAATGTTTGGGATGATCACTTACAGGAACAAATAAAATTAGCTGGTATGGAAGAAAAACAATTAGCTGTGCAAAATGGGCATGTAACAGAAGATGGTGTACCGTATATCACTGTAATAGGCGATGGCGGTTGGAGCAAAAGAACCTACGGACATGGATACAATGCGTCTTCAGGGGTTGTGAGTTTGTAAGCATTTTATAATTGTACATTATTTGAATATGTATATTTTCAGGGCATTATTATTGGAGCTGCTACAAAAAGCCTTTATTTTAGGCATTCGAAACAAAATTTGTTCGTTCTGTAATTATTACAACAAAACCAACGTACCCAACCACGAATGCAATCTCAATTTTAAAGGTCCGTCTACAGCAATGGAGCAAGATATAATTGTTGAAGGTTTTTCTTTGAGCCTTGAACAACATGGTTTGATGTACAAATACTATATAGGTAACATTTACATATTACTAGTGTATAATCTTAATAACATACTCTCTTAGGTGATGGAGATTCAAGTGTCCATGCGAAGATTATAGAAAAAGTTTCGTACGGGCGTCAAGTTGTTAAAATTGAGTGCGCCAATCACATGACACGAGGTGTTAATGATAAATTGCACAAATTGGCTAAAAATACTAAACATCCACTTCACGCTCGAAGATTATTAACAGAAAAAGTTAACGGCGTTTCAAGAATTGAAAGACTGGTGGCTGGAGTACGAACCGCAATAAAAAAATGCGAAGGAGATAACTCTACAGCAATATTACGAGAACAATTACTGAATGCACCATTTCACGTTTTTGGTCGTCACACAAATTGCAGGTAATTCTTATATAATGACACTAACATCGTTATAATTACTTCTAAATCTAATATACAAATGCAAGTTAAAAAAATTATTGTTAATTTATAGTTTGTATTTCTTGAAGTTCATGTTATTTCATCAGTTTTCTTATTTCAGTGAAACATTTTGCAAAAGGCAATTAGAAAATGAAACTGATTATACAGCTTCAGCGGCTTTAAATGAATCAAAATTATTTGACGAAATTAAATCAATTTTGGATCCATTAATTAAGAAAGCCGATAGATTAGCATATAATCAAACGACAAATCAAGCAGAACGGTAACTTATGAAATTTTCATTTTAGGGTAATAATTTGACTGTTTCATTTTTAGATACATGGCTTTAGTTGCAAAATGCACTGGTGGAAAACGTGTTAACTATACGAAAAAAATTCATACAACGCTCGAGCCACAGCGGCAGCTTTATCTTTCATTTCTGGACCACAATGGCATTTAAATTCTTGGGAAAGATTAGAGGGAAATAAGGCTAATTTTATAAAAAAAAGTTATTCAAAGAAGAATAAATTTTCTGAAAATGCGACAAAATAAAAGCTTAAAAAGAAAGAAACGCAGTTCCACATCATGCGGACCTGACAGACATTACGGTCCAAATGCAGAACAACCAGATTTGTCACAATGTGATTTAGAAGAGGCCATGACAAAACATTTTGAAAAACTTAAAAAAACGGTCACAAATAAAGAAAACCAAGAAATTCTGCAACAACAAACTGTAGGCCAACATGAAAACCATCTGTGGAGAGAAGTCAGACAAAATATTTTGACTGCATCAAACTTTGGTGTTGTGGTCAACCGAAGAGTAAAGTTATTACCACATAATTTAATTAAAAGGCTTCTATATCATAAGGAGCTAAATACACCAGCTATACGTTATGGAAGATTGAATGAATCCAAAGCCATTGAGAAATACAACTCAATGACAGGGCGACAGGTGGAAAGCTGCGGTATTTTTATTGATTGGGAGAACCCATATTTAGGAGCTAGCCCCGATGGTTTAGTCGAAGAAGATGGTTTAATTGAAGTGAAATGCCTCCCATCTTTACTAAACCAAAAATTAGGGATTCTTCTTCAAATCGAACATGTTTTCACATTGTAAATAATGAAATCAGGTATTTTTTACATTACACATACCAATTAACCAATGTTTATATCTTGTATTATTTTACAGATTGAAGACAAATCACTCATTTTATTATCAAATTCAAGGACAACTCAATATATGTAGGAGAAATTATTGCGACTTTATCATTTATTCCGACAATGATTTCCACATTGAAAGAATAAATAAAGATGTGCGGTTATGGAAAGATAGAATGTTACCAAAATTAAAACAATTTTATTTTGAATTTATGTTACCCGAAATAGTGGATAGCCGAATAACTCGTGGTTTGAAAATACGCCAATCTACTTACTCACCACATCTTGAAAATTAATTTACATAAAAGCGCTTAAAAATAGGACCAAATCTATGTTTTTGTATATTAATTATTGTTATAAACTTTTGCTGACACTAATAAAAACAGTAACCCTTATAACAATCTTGTTTTTCAAAAACAAAGTTTTGCAAGTAAGTGTATATCATTGTCTTACTGTAACAACGGTCAATTTATTTTTATTGTGACTACATGCTACTTATGCTACTCAATTCTTCCTAAAAATAAAACAAAACTAAAAATGCTTGTTTACGTGGCAGGTATAAACCATCCTGTAAGGGTCATAAATTTAACAATAACCCTTTTGTTAACTGACCCCTCCCAACAAACGTAAATGTACTTGACAAGGTTGTGCTAAAATTTTACTTCTTGTAGCGGCATCTGCCGGATTTTAGTTCCTATTTTATGTACCCAACACCCTTAAGAACAGTCTTTGCAGACGACGGTTGTTCAGTGACGACAAGTTACAGAATACGGACATTAAAGTCCCTTCGTTTGACTTATCCCGATGACTTCATGTATGCATTAAACTTGACCATCGCGTCGTCTGTAATTTGAAACATATTACTATGGGCACTGATGTTATTTACTTATTTGATAATTGAGGTTATGTACGTTTATTTTGGCCTTTTATTTACAAAAGACATGACATACCGTCATTTGACATTTACGTTGTTTTTGTTAGCCTTGTTAGTAACTTGAGACATACAAAACGACACTCTTGAAATCATACGTACTTTAGCTAATAATATACCGTTGTATTGGCCGGGCACAATGTCATTCATTTGAATAATTGTTTTCCATGGCAAGAGCTCTCATAATTTTAAAAATTCAGCTAAATATAAAACTTTTGTGGATGCATATTTTTTATGTTATCAGAAGAATCTATTTCGGTTGGTACCATTTTCATTCCCATAGCTACAAATGACGATCAAGAACCTCAAATAATATGTTTTTCCATGTTATTTCCCTATGTTCCGCAAATATTATTGTCACCCGGTATAAAACAGGATCATTCATCGATCAATCGCTATAAATAAAACGAATGAACTATACCGGTGTCCCACGGAAAAGTTGACATAGGCATTTACTATGTTAAATTAAAAATTATCGTATATCTTTTTTTTGCAATTTATTAGTGTAAAAAGTAGTTTTTTTTATTTATTCGATTGTAGAAAAAGTGTTGTGTGCAACATATTTGTTGCACTGGTTACACAAATAACTATTTTAAAAAAATTATTTTAACACCCTTATAATAAAAACAAAGTTTGACCACATACTTTATTAACACTCTGTATAATTTGTTATTCTTCTGTGTTCTCATCTAAACCCGCCGTTTATCTCTGATGCCTACTGTATAGTGTCATATAACCTCAATAAAACAACTAAGTGAAGTATGGCTGCAATAATTCGAATTAAACGCAATTGTACGGAAGATCCTTTGGATGCAGTTTTAATAAACTGTAAAAGGAGAAGAATCGATGACAATCCAAGTGAAACTGATGAGGATGTAGCCAGGGTGCTTAACTTTGCTGGCACGGTAACTGATAGGGTA
Organism: Abscondita cerata; assembly: GCA_030710515.1. NCBI lineage: Eukaryota > Metazoa > Arthropoda > Insecta > Coleoptera > Lampyridae > Abscondita > Abscondita cerata. The sequence goes on from JALBCR010002081.1 coordinate 94,405, forward strand.
CGTTAATATTTTGCTTTGTAGAATTTTACTAGTTGATTTTGTTTAAAGGACGAAGACTTCGTTAAGCACATACCAATATTAACCAAAACAGAAGCGGAAGAACATTATAAAACACATAAAATCGATGTTACTGAGAAGTTACGATTAGAAAATCTAATTAGGTCAAAGAACAGTCGATATACAGTAGTAAATAGTTGTAGATTTTCTAAAGGAAATGCAGAAGAGGCTGTAGACTTGAATTGTACTATTGTGGATGTTGAAGCAGCGGAACTACATGATAGTGGAGTAAAAAGTGCAAGTGGTAATTACGTTTACGATTTGTATTACACAAATTCAGACGATTTTGGAGAAACAGACTTAAACGAATTTATTAGGCAAGTAGTTAGTTATACTTTCTTTATAAACAGAATTAATCTGGAATACTATAACTTTTTTTTTTGATATTGAGTGTTCACCCCTTAAGAGAAAATATGGTAGGTATTTTTTTTGTTTACTATTGTTTCTTATTTCTATGATTTGATTCAAAACTACTCAAATGTTGATCTTATACAAGTATATTATCTGCTGTATGCATTAAATAAAACTGACACATAGCAATACAGATCTGATAATATATGTTAAGATGCATATTTGGATCATGTTTGAAGAATTTGTATGACTTGAGTGGGGTGAATCAACTTCTATGTATTAATATGCCGAGTACCTTAATTAAAAGGGATAGACATATGAGAGTATAGTTATGTGTAGTTCACATTAATGGACATCATCATGCTTTAACAATATCACTTGTAGAACCATAATAGTTATTTATGTATTAACGATATTATATTGATCTTTATGAGGATGGCGTAAAACTTCGTATTTTTCATTTAAGAAACATTTCTAACAAAACAAATTGTTAAAATTTTTTGTTTGGAAACTGCCTTATAAACTCCCCATCCTATTTACAAGATGTGGAGTAAGTAAAAATCTATCTACCACTTACAAGGCACAATGGCAATATTTTTTTTAAATTAAAATACATGGATCATTGAAAACAGAGGGATTTTCGGATAGTTTTTAAAAAGCGCGGAGACATATCAAATTAGCTCGCTAAGGGAACATCTTTCACAAGATAAATTTGATGTCAAATCATTTTACTTCTTTTCAACGCTAAAATGAGCAATAAACCATTGCAGCAGGCAGTGCAATCATTTTTACAGCATCAGATTGCAAATCATTAAGTAGTTAGGAAAAACGAATGGGGTTGATGTTTAACATTACCACGTAATGAAATTTTATCTACTAGCCTACAATCTTATCGTTATTGACTCATTTTCGAGTTGTGAAGTTGCTCTTCTCTCCTAGCGCTCAAAAATTATTTACCCCGCATCGTTAAATAATTAATATTACTATGGCGATTTGAAATATAAATTGTTCCTTATTCCACACGAAGTGAGAGAATAATTTGTAAGTCATGCAAAATATACTTACCTAACCCGTCATTCAAAAAATTTCACATCAAAGTGGATCACGTACGTCTACTCTAAATGCATAAAACTGCATGTGTTGAAATCAATGAACTATATCCTGCTGGAAATGAAATCTGTCAGAATTGACAAATGTACAAGCTAAGCTAAGATACACCTGTTATATCTTGCTTTGTCGTTCATGGAAATATTTGATGAAAAATTTACTTGTTCGAACTCGTGGCTAAACTTTTTGTTTCCTGGGTAATATCGTACACTCATGAAATTTAAAACTTGAACACCACAATTTCTGTAAACAAAAGTTTGCACATTGTGAAGCGGGCTTAAGAGTATCATTTACAATTCTAACAGCAGGTAGTCTCAGCAGGGGTTATCTTATAGAAGGACTGTAGAATGAATCATTACACTTATATTTATTTATATAGTAATACCTTTATTTAAAAAAAAAAGTTTTCATTTAATTTTAAACTATAACTTGGTATCTTAATTATAATTATGTAATAAATTCTTGTCAAAAACTAAATATATACGTTGACAATAAGAATTGCCTTAGTTTTTATTTTCACTTTTATATTAACTACAGAAAAAATGAAACGTCATAAAATATACATTTTGTAAGGACTAAATATTATGAATAGAGAGTTTAATGATTTTTTTTAATAACTTACAATAATTAGTAGGTTAGATTTATTTAAAAATAAGTAATAATCAGTCAACCCAAATAACCATGTTTAGTTTTTGATTTAATTTAAAAGTTATTGCTTGTAGACGTTTTTAAATCAAAATTATTTCTAATTTTATTTTGTAAACATTTCCTAAACAAAATTTTGATTCGATAATTAATCGAGCTATGGTGTTTAATTAGCGATACCTTCAAATATATTCTTTAAAGAAAAAATTAAGTAAGCAACGTAAATTACCTATTTTCTAAAACGTGCTTAGTGTAATGATTCATTCTACAGTCCTTCTATAAGATAACCCCTGCTGAGACTACCTGCTGTTAGAATTGTAAATGATACCCTTAAGCCCGCTTCACAATGTGCAAACTTTTGTTTACAGAAATTGTGGTGTCCAAGTTTTAAATTTCATGAGTGTACATTCCATACTAGTATAATAAATAACTATTATTATTAACTACTAGTAAATAATGAAAACAGCTGTAACCAATGAAAAACTAGGATAAAGGAAAAAATTAACTTGTTGCTTAATAGCATGACTTCATACTAAAATAGTTTCTAGATCTTGAATATTAGGTGACTCAAAAACGGCCAAAACACCCCTTTTCTTGGCTTCGGCCGGCAAAAAAGTTGCCACATTATACTCATGACACTGAAATCAGTACACTTCTCATCCTGGCGTTACCAATCGAAAATGTTTTGGCATATAGTAATATTTGAAAATTCAAGTTTCAACAAATTTGACGATTTATTTGGCCTGCAAACTATCCCCACACTCGCGAAAGGTTAGTTTATGGTCTAGTGATACAAATAATGATTTATTTGAAACAAAAACGTCTTCCGGAATTGGAGTGTCGAAAAGATAACCGTAGCTGCGAACGTTGCGTCACCTATCGTAAAGAGTTTCATCAGGACGAGAAACTTAAAACAAACAAGAAAGTTGAAGGTAGACAATTAAAAGTCAGGTAATCAACTTGACGACCAAGCCAGATTCTAGACAAAAAGAAGCCCGAGTAATTAGGGAAATTACAAACTAGATGAGCCAGCATGCTAAGCATGCGTACAGTAGGAAGGGTTACAATAATTGACAATGCGATAAGCATATGAGTCGAAGCTGTGCGTTACAGTAATGAAACGAAACAAACTATTTGAGAAACGGTTGTGCGGACGGACGGACACCCACCAGGGCGGCGACACCTTGACAGAGTTTAATATATATGATCTACTTTTTGTCTAGAATCTGGCTTAGTCGCCAAGTTGATTATATGACTTTTAGTTGTCTACGTTGAACTTTTTTTGTTTCAATAATGACCCCGGCCATGGAAGTCTCAGTTCTTAACTATTTATTTAGTAGTGAAAAAAATAGTATATACACTACACTATAGAACATCATATAATACTTCTTTACCTTAGTGTGTAATATACTATTTATACCGTCGAATTTGATCAAAAAAAGGATACGTTCGAGCCATTTTATTTTGTACATTCGATCGAATGTGCACCTTCATTTTGCCAAAAGATAATATAATAGTTTTTGATTTGAAATTTTGTTTTTTAGTGTCTACCCCCTAAGCGAAGGATTGGTGTATGGTTCGAAGCGTGATAATGGAGCTTATCCCGAGTCCGATTATTCCGAAGATTCAAACGCAGAAAATTACTGGAAGAATGATTACCCTGACGAATCCGATGTAGATTTTGAAGATGCGCACGAAGACGATAGTGCCGAAGAAGACGCAACACATAGAATGAAAAAAATGGCTTTGTTTGGTAAAGATGAGTTATCGAGTGATGATTATGATGAGGAGGAATATGACGATTATCACGATGAGGATTTCGATGATGATTCATCTTCTTCATATCTAAATTGCGATTCATTCGTTACGAAATAACTTACTACTTACCAGTTTTAAATTTTCATTGTGATTTTTTTCGTTAAAATATTAAATTTTAAGAATACAATTTGTTAGCTAAGTTGTTTTGAAATAAGATTACAGCAGGTGACGAATAACAATCTCTATTCCCTTAAATAACAATTACATATTGAATAAAGGAATAAATATAAGACTTGACAACATACAAATTAAGCTAAGTGTTAAATAGATAAAATTTTAAAGACCCATGAGCAGAGTTGTAGCCGACACAGGAACATGTGATGGGGCCGATGCCTGACGAACACTCATTTCCCACGTATCCAATAATTGTGACACCGAAAAATGTTTCGGCAATTTCTTAATTCTAGCTAAAAGCGCATTTTGAACGGCAGAAAGAAAGTTAGTTGCGTTGTACTCGTGACGTGCCATATAACATTTAGGAGAACTTTTAGGATAATCTTCAGGTATAACTATCGATACAGGAGGTACACATGGTAAGTACTTATCATCCAAGCAACAAATTAATTGAATCGATTTTGAACCAGGCTGCTGACACGGATCCAAAGATACTTTGAAACGTTGATCCAATCTAGCGATTTCCCTTGCAAAACATCTGGAATTTCATTTTGAGGTTCTTCCACTCTCTTACGTTTTAAAGGAGGGACTAGCCTAAACATTACAATTTAATATTAGTAATATTTAATTACAATTTTTACCTTATTTCTGGTCGAATAACGCTTCCAAGGTAGGTCAAATGTTCTTTTGTAATGTGTGATTAATAACGAGGAAGACTGCAGGTTGTTGTTCACAGATTCCAATAAAGGATTGAAACAATGATGTTCTTTGAAAGTAACCGATTGTGCAGGCGCCGCCACACTTCCATCTCCTCTTTTGAAATCCAACTTTTCCAATACTACTTCGCATTTCATTAACGTTTCCAATGGCATCCTCTGGGACGGAGTTGATAATATTTCCAATAGTTTCTTCATTTTGCTTAATTTCTCCACATCTGTAACGTATTTCTTGTGACAGTATTTAACTTATACGCGTAAAAAACTTAAAGTTATCGATTTTCGAAATTAGTATTACTAACAAAAATAAAATAACGCACGCTCACCGTCATTTCCCATTTTGGCTATCATTTTTCTCAGGGGTTCAATGTATTTACTCAGTTGGCGTACTTTCTCGCGATAAGCTTGATCTTCTTGCATTCCCATTGGACTGGGACCTGGTTGTCCAGGTGTGTTGAGGGAGCTGCTCGGACTGGGGGCCATACCAGCCGATCGCTGAGGTCCACTTATCAAACTCATTTGAGAGCTAGGAGAGTGCACTAGAGCTGGCGAAGCTACCATTTGATTATTACTTTGAGGACCGGATAAACTAGCCGGTGATTGAACAGAAGGTGTAGGGCTTTGACGTGAAACTGATTCGGCGTCTTCATCATCATGTTATCGGAAGTTTTTCGTTGCATCTGTGGCAGTTGTCCTAACATAGGGTTTGGTAATTGATTGGACATTTGATTTTGTAACTGATTAGGCATTTGATTGCCAGTATTCATCGGTCCGGTAAGCGCACTTTGCATGTTTCCAGAACCTACATTAGTTTATGTGTATTACGTTTTCATTTAGTAGTTTTCTCTTACCCAAAGGATTTTGCAATTGACCCTGAAGCTGATTAGGAACTTGGTTATTCAATGTATTGTTTACTTGTCCTAGCATCTGACCACCTAACTGATTAGGAATCTGGCCGGGCATTGGTCCCATCGAAGATAATCCTAATTGTGCACCCATTTGTTGACCCAATTGCCCAGCCATTTGTCCTTGCATTTGATTACCCATTGGATTTCCCATCGGTCCATTATTGCCCATTACCATAGGTGGTCTTGGTTGCATCGCATTCATGCCTTGATTGGGACCACGATTTAGATTTTGTAACAAATTTGTGGCAGACTGCATTTGCTGAGGACCGCCCATTTGAACTTGTTGTTGAGCTGCGGCCATTCCCATCATTTGATTATTCCGAGAACCTTGGCTGGCTAAGTTTTGAAGAGCATTTATTGGATCTGGCATTCCTGGACCTCCTTGCACTGTTCCCGGACCGTTCATTTCATTGCCCTTTTTTGTATCTGTTAAAAAAAGAGACTAAGTACTAGTTCCAAACTTTTGTTAAGTTAAATAAAAAATTCAAAGTGCAAAAATGTCGAAGAATCAGATCGTTATGAAAATGAGACCCACAGTAAATGAAAACAATGAGTTTGGCGTTATCGCAACTGTTGTTGAAGACCCATACAGAAGCGGTAAAGACATAGGTAATATATTGGGCATAGGTCAAATTTCAGCGAAGATAAATTTCATCGGTACAGCTTTAATCAAACTTTTGAAGAACAAGATTTTGAAAACAGAATAAATTTACATTCCTACGCGGATGTGAATCCAAATCTTGTGACGACTATTGACGAGCAGCATAGGTGGAGTGTAAACATCTGGGGTGGCACAATTGGAGACCTCATATATGACTCAAACATTTTGCAAGATTTTTTAAACAAAGATCTTGATAATCTTCTAGAAGATGTGGCACTAAAACATTGAGAAGGATATGGTTCCAGTTAGATGCTGCTCATTTTAGCATCGGAATCAAAACACTGTGAATGCAAAATTTCCAGGCCGTTGGGACGGAGACCTGTTACATGACCTCCAAGACTATCAGACTTACAAAAATTTATTTTTTATTTGGAAAATGGGAACAGGCCTCTAACTGACAAATTAAATATGTGTTTTCAACAAAATGGTAGGCAATTTGAATATCTTAAATGTCATTTGAACAACTAATCAATAATAATTAATAATACTAACATTGACAGACATAACAATACCTGTTTCCACGCCATTTTTTTTCATTTTCTGGGTAAGTAAACTTTAATATCTCAAAACATGTGTCAAATAGACATTACAAACTAACATTTTATGAAAGAGGGAGCTTTTAACGCTGTCATAATATACATGCGTTGCATTTAAAAAATTACATAAAAATTGAATTGAAAATTGCAACGTTTTCCGGGATTGGACCGTGTCGAAAAGATAACCGTAGTTGCCAACGTATAATACGGAGGTGTTTCCCTAATTACTTAGACTTTTAGTTGTCTACCTTGAACTTTCTTTTGTTTGTTTCAAGTTTTTCGTTTCAATGAAACACCTTACGATAGGTGGCGAAACTAGGGTTACCTTTTCGACACTATCCATTCCTGGAATTCAAAGCAAGCCCATTGTTTAGAAAGAAAAAAGCAAAATCCCACAACTCACACAAGACACATGGTTTGATAGTATCATCTGGTATAAATTTTACTATGAAAACATGCAGTGTATAACAATATTTTTCGGCGAACAGAATCATCAGTTTTTTGTTTTTTATAAATTACATACTCATTACACAAAACAATTTATTTATTGGCTAAAATTTAAAGTAATAAAGGCGAGATTTCTATTGCACACAGGAGACTTTCATATTTCTTAACAGAGAAGTAATATAATATTTTACTGACATAATATTAAAAATACAAAATAAGAAAATAAATCAAAATACTTAAGTCAAAGAGGACCCAGTCAACTCACCCGCCTAAACGAGTGAATTGGTTTCTTCCGGGCCTCAATATAGTTATCACTTTCCATTATCACATCTTAAACATACAACACATACAAGCAAGAAACAAATAATTAAATCGTAACTGAGTACATTGTCGTAACACAGAAATATCGTAAAATCAAAAAGATTAAAAAAAAGAAAAAAAACTTTAAATTTTTATGTCCGAGATCCGAAAGACATCGTTAGAAAGTTCACCCCTCAACTTTGTCATGAGGCGCTTCTTAAACGAGGCGGGTGTAAGCATTTTCCAATCCACATTTATTTTATTGTAAATCAAGGCAATTGTATAAGAAAATGAACGTTTGAATAACATCTTACTATGCCGTGGAGTTGATATGAGGCCTCGATGTCGAAGATTTAAATTATGAATGTCTGTGCAGAATGAATTTCTCAAATAGGTATGGTGGAGTTTTATACAACAGAGTACGATGGGCAAACATACTAAAATGTAGAAACCTTCTATGTCATATTTAACCATCGCGCTATATCCAGAGAGTGTGATATATGTTGATGACGACCTATACCATAAATAAAGCGCAAACACGAATTTTGTACTTTTTGGATTCTATTTCTCTCATAGCAATCAAGACAAGGGCCAATATAATATCACAATAGTTGAAATGGCTTAAGACTAATGTTTCTGAGAGAAGTTTACGTACATACAAAGAAAGAGATCGACGAAACGGATAAATGGCTCGGAACGATGAGTATGCTTTTTTAACTGTTGCCGAAATATGACTCCTAAACCTTAAATCAATATCCAAGATCAAACCCAAATTTTTGCTTCATTTTTATAGGGTATAATATTGTCACCAAAGTAAATAGTAAGATTTGATTCAATCATATTTCTCTCTGCTTTGCTACAAAACAGAAGAACCGAAGATTTTGAAGAATTTACAGTCAGGCAATGACTGAGTGTTACTTGTTGAAGATTAGAAAGAACTGTATTTATGTGCTGTTGTGCTCTTAGTATGTCACATGTCTTGAAGGAATAGTATACTTGCGAGTCGTCAAGTACTGCTTATCTACAACATATTAACAATATAATCAATAAAGATTCTCTATTCTTTGCTTTTTTTTTAAATCGAACAAGTTAAAACTTAAACTCCTCTTATTTAAGGTGAGATTGATAGGGGCATCACTCTAAATCATTTTCACCTAAGATCTTAAAACTCAACAAATTTTATTCAAAGTATAATAACTATTTTCTTTCTTATTTTACACTTTCAATTAAGCTCGCTTCAATTTCAGTTTACAAACCGGGCATAAGAAATATGAACTCAAGGTAATCACATCAAAATACATACTTATCTGTTATATTAAGTAAGATATTTCTTAGTACATTAAGCAACACTGATTAAATTGATAAGATTTCCTTGTTCATCAAGAAAAACAATTGTAACCTTGAATATGAGATTATTATGGATGGTTTCTTATAATAATCTAACAAGACAAATTACGGAGAAACAAGGATTTGGTAAAAGATTAATATAATTAAGTAAAATGTGAAAGGGAAAGAATCCATATTTTTTTTAATCAATCGGAAATGTAACAACCAATGTAATAAAACTTGATGTCAATAAACTTTTCTTTTCCTTTGTACTTACTCATTTCTCTAACATGTAAAATCAAGCGAGCTACAAAACCCAAATATTCTTCTTTGGTTTTGGCTTTTTGGAAAACATGGTTTTCCATTTCGATACTATTTTTAGAGGTAGGCATTCGTGACTGTCGTATTGCCTCATCGCTACAAGAAGTAAATTTAGCATTGACATTGACAATAAAAATTATACTCACATTTTAGACACAACGCTTTGCCTAAATGTGGCCGTCCGCCAGGAATCGTCGGTCATCTTTGCAACAATAATCGGTTTGACCGTTTCACAGAAAACGTAACAATCAGAATGGCAACTGGTTGACGGCATCTTTTTCGATTTCAGTAAGCCACACGTCGGCCATGTTGAATAGAGAAATACAGTATACAGAGGCGGATTAATGTCAAATTATTCCCAAATCAAGATGGTATCAAATGTTTATTTATTGAATGCAAATATCTGGGTAATGGGTGTTCTTGTCATTAATTTCTCTTGTGGTGCCATCTAAGCGCGATTCTGTAAATGTAAATACATGAGCCAAAACGTTACTGTAGAGCATCCTCCAATCAGCAACTGCTTCCTACCACAAAAAAATTGCTAAACTCATGTAAGTAGGATTTCTACAAAATTAGAATAATTTTTTCTTGTAACTCTTATGTTTTTTAGCAATTTCGTGAATCAATAAACATTACACATTGAATCCTTGTTTTTGAATAGATAGAATTTATCGTGTATTATGCAGTTCTATGTTTTCATGTGATAACAAAACTCCTATCGCAAACTACGTTTGAGTTCACTTATTTGTATCATAATGAACTGCTAGTAGTATTATAAGATAGAATATCAATTTTTCTTTTCTGTTTGTGATTTGTAAAATTGATAGTAATACTGTGCTAATACCTTTTGAATTTCAAATCAACACAATTGAATAATGAACCATGTATAGTGTTACTCACGACTAATAAACAGATGTTTACGTTACTCAACTCTTGATTATTTCATTAGTTATGTAATGATTTAGCTTTCAATTACCTTACTTATCTTGTTAATATTTATAAGGCGGGCAATTAAAGTTATTCCCGAACTATTCATAAGTACTAATATGTCAATACTTTACATTTAGTAGACATATTTTAAAGAACCCACAAAAATTATTCTGTCTCATGCTAGAAACAAATACCAAGTAAACCCTTTGTAGTATTCTCGATTTAATAATACTGGGGTTGACATTTTCAAAAAAATTTAAAAAATTTTTAATTTTATTTTCTTTCAATATTATTTTTTTTAAAATTCTTTAATGAAATTCTAACTAAAGTGATCCTGAAAGTAGATGGAAGTTACGTCATCGAAATTTATGAAGTCATATTCTGCAATGTTGCCAATTCGTCAAAGTGATTTTAATGAGGTTATGTTCTATCACTTCTATGTTAATGTTTGAAGGATATGAAATTCTAACTATGTAATTGAATTTTAAAAATTTATTTTATTGAATAGAAACAGTCTAGGGATATGGTAATTCCAGTAGCAGAGTAGAACTTTCGAACAACAGCAGAAGTTACACTTTAAAATATAAAACAAAGTCTTACTCGTTATAATTTTATTATATAAACTCAATACTACCGATACCTTGTAACAAATCACTTATCATGTAACACGTTACAATGTAAGAGTGCTCTATTCAATGCAGGATAGCCAGCTGATCATTTCCACGGAAAGAAATCAATTTTTTGTGAATCCTTGTAAGTGGTACTTATGCTCTTATTTTAAATTCACAAAGATGCTGTGTTATCAATTGGAATCACTACTGTCCTCATTTAAATTAATAATTATGGGAGCTATATCGCCTTCATCAAACACTACTTCTCTATCCCACCATTTTTAATCAAATCTTCACAGTGTCGTATAGAATTTGCCCATGCATCTTTTGGTATAGACGTTAGGGCTTCATGCCACATATGAATACAATTTTCAATCGATTTTCCTTCTCTTCCTATGTGCTTATTATAATAAGTTTTGTAATTCCCCATATATGTTCAATGGGATTAAATATGCAATGGTAAGGAGGAAGGCGTAGTACTTTATGGCCATACTGTTCAGCCAGTTGATCGGCTGCATAAACTTTTGGTGGTTTATTTCTAAAAATGAAAAGTTTCATACATGCAACTTTTGAAAAACATTGATTTACCTGTCAACAATATGTAGTAATTCTTTCTTTAAAGAATTAATTTCAAAAGGAATATTTTTTCCTTCAGCCACTCTTGAATTTGCATTTTAGTTGTCGAGCTGTTTGGTGCTTTACTAATTAATGTACTGTGATATGGGGCGTTATCCATTATAATTGCTGAAGGTTTATTTGAAATTTTTTAATAGTTTGTGCTCAAACCAATGTAAAAAGTTTTGTTGGTTCATCTCTCCATGGTAATCAGGATTTCTTGTGGAGGAACTGAATATTAAATCAGCATCCGAATGAATCCTTCACTATTGCCAGCGTGAAGTACAATATACCTGTGATCACAGAAGTTAATTAAAATCATAAATAGATTAAGCATAACTAACCTTTTTCCATCAACTTTTGTCGTTTTGACACTTTTTAAATCATCATCTTGCCAAGAACGACCAATTGTTCCATTTTGGAAGATCCAAGTTTCATCTAAATAGACAAAATCAAAAATGCCTTCTTGTTTGATTCGTATATAATGTTTTAAAAATCGTATGCGTTTTAATACAACATCGGGCAGTTCCATTAAACCTCTTCTAGGGTTATCTTTTGATATTTGAATCCAATATTTTTAAAATGGTGTTCAAGGAAGTTTCACACCCTTTTAAAAGTTCCTGTGCTATGAGCTTTTGTTTCAATAATTTCACAGTTATGTGTTCACCTATTAATTCAATATTTATAAATGAATTATTTAAGTTTTCTTACTTACAGTTTTCATACATTCTATAAATTGTATTTCTAATAGCACCCTTCATGAAATTATCGACATCAGTTACAGGTCGAGAAATTTTCCTGTTCGATTGTGAACCAGTTACTCCATCGTTAACTTTTCTGCTGCTCTATGTACGGTAGAAACACTAATATTTAACGCAGCTGCTACTCGCTACAAACAAGTTATAAGTATTTTATTTAATGACTTATTTCTTTAAACATACCTCCCGGACATTACCTAATGGTAGAAACGGACCACCTGCAACTCGTTCCTGCTCGAAAAAAGCATTCAGGAAGCTATGAACTCATAGCCGCGATCTCCTAACTCCTTTCCGGGCATGTTACCAAAAACACCTTCACTGCAAAATAATAATATATTTGTTCTGAAAGAACAGTTTTAAATGTACAAAACGAAGACGGTAAACAAACGCACGTAACCTCAAACACTGACAAAAGGAACCGGCAACTCAGGAAAGGTGTACCAACATACGAAAAATATTTTTCTTATAAAATTCGTAGTATTTTTCACTTTGTAAAAACTTGTATGGTACGGATTTTACGTCATACATCACGTGATATTCATCTAGTTTTAATCCAAGTTTAGTGTAGAGTTTTGAACAAACAAGATTCTCTCTGGGGTCAAAAGCCACGTTGTCACGAGAATCAGGAACTGCCTTCTGCTACTTTTTGCAGACCGACACCTTGCGATGGATCAATAACCATGCTGTTAATAAGACACCACAAGCTTCGGGTGCTAGCACCTACCCTATTTCGGAAAGTTTCGAAATCGGAAAACTGGAGAGGGAGCAATGAGGGAATTTGCTTTCTAAACTTGCGAATCTAGCCCCATATTGTGTGATACCTGGCCTCAAATTAAATTTGTGAAACCTGGTTCTTCAACTTTCGATCCTATGAATTTCGAACATTGAAGTAACCATATCCCGTGTTTGTTATCGACCAAATGTTCCTTATCGGAACAAGCAAAGTTCGATTTATACGGACGAGTGTAGAACTTTGCCAAATCTGGGAGGAATAGTGGCGGCGAGTCGAAAGTGCGCGTGACGACATTTGTGCAGACCTTTGACTCCTGTATCAAATGTACTCTTACAGTGTTTTAAGATAGGTTTTTAATTTGCCGTCAATGATGACTACAAACGACGATGTTTTCTTTAGAAATAATAATATTATAATCTTCCCCATTTAAGGTGTCTTGTCATGACATTTGTTTGATCACATTGATAGACTCAGGGTGTGAGTTAAGTTGTGTTAATGAGAGTACTATCATCAATTAATAAATCCGCACGTCCTCGTGTTGCCCGTTATCCACGAGACTTAGTGCGCTACTGGGAGTTTGAGCTCAACATCCGTTTACAAGTTAGCCTCGATTTTCATATTGATAAACTCCCACATACTTTTTACGTTCCCTTTTTAGTAGTTAAGCAATTAGTCCGCCCGATGATCTTAGGAATAGATTGGTTCATACGGTTTGTCTTATCCACACAGTTGTGTTTCTGGCTAGTGATACTCAGATAAAATTCGTGACGTACCTTTTGACCAAAATAGTAAGAAACGTATCAATCAGGGGCGGATGTTGTGTTAGGTAGTTTGAGAATGGATGTGTTGCTCTGATCAAGTGATTGACCTACCTCTCCGGAAGTGTTACGTCTTGCCTAAAGGGATGTTGAAAAAAAAATTTTGAAAGACGAATACTTCAACCTTTTGTTTTTCAAAGGGGCGTCTGTAGTATTCTCGATTTAATAATACTTAATATTTATGTGTTAATGTTGGTTGCAGGCTCTTTGGTTCTTTGTTTGTAGGTAATTTAGACACCACCGAAGAGAAAATGAGTAAGTGCAGGGAATTGGGGAAGAGAGAAGAGAAGTGGTAACAAGATGTAAAGGTAATAGTTAGGGTGTGGTTTTCGTGTTTACAGGTAATCTTTTATTTATTTGATTTGCAATTAAATTAAATAGTTGGCGTTACATGAGAAATTTGAGGATATTTTTATGTAGGGGCGAGTTTCTATTTAGATGATTTTCCTTTGTGTAAAAGACAAAGAAAAATCTTGACATGTTATTGCGCAATAACTAAATAATCTTGAATGGCCAAAATAACAATAAAAGTAACAAAGTTTAAGGTTTATTCGAGTAGAAGTTATGTTTCCTTGGTTTGTTATCGTATTGTGATCAAAATTTACAAGACTTAAGTAATGTTTTAATTTATGAATATTAAAACTTTACCTTTAAAGTTACGTTATGCTTAAAGGTTATGAACTTCTCTATTTGTATGAACTAACACTTTCACCCGTGCTTCTAACTGCAACAGGATAATTCATATAGTTTGATTACAGGCTGACGTTTGAATTTGATGACTGGTATTTGTACACATAACTGTGTAGTGCTGGTCTAATACTCTAAGATATTTACTACTATCGGAAGTCTGTAGTCCTGACTTTGCAGTTACGAGAACAATGCAACTCTAGCCATGATCCGTGAACCCAGGGACTTGGTACCTTCGGGACGGCGTCCGACTCTAACATTCTTCAGTTTTGCTTAGATGTTGTCTGAGGTTATGTCTTTTATGAGTGAAGGTATTGTAAAGGTGTAGCGTAATTTTATAAAGTTGGTTATTTATCAGTAAGCAATAGCCATATGTGGATATCGAGTCGAAGTAAGTTACTGAGTGTGCGCCTCCCTGTTATGTATAAAAAAAAACAAAACGTAGAACCATTTACCTGGTATTTATTTAAAGGAAACAATTTTCCATTAAAGGTACACAAACTTTAATGAATAATATCGTTTTGTATTAACAAAACAGCGAACAATATTTTAACGTCTTAAGACTTACTAGACAAATCCGGATATTTTAGTCCGACAATTGAAATGTACAATGTGTGACTAGTTTTAGTCTTATTGTTTTGCTATGATGTTAATTCTAATTTGATTAGACAATGATAGAAACAGCATAAACGGTGAAGTTTTCTCCCATGCTCTTTCTTCACCGATACGACGCTGAGCATGGTTAAAGGTGAACTTTGTAAGGAAAATAAATATTAATCCTTTTGGTGAGTTTACCTTTATTGTGACTTTTAAATTTCGAGACCAACCTTATTCCTCCTCCCACCGAAAGTAAATCAGTGTATTGACGTCCTTACATAATCATGGTGGTTGAATTCATCTAGGGTTTTATTTTTTGTAAGTTGGTAACATTGCACACGGTCAATTTAAAAGTAGGGTACTGTTACATCACACCCTCTTTGAGCTTTTATTAAAATTTGTAGAAGCTTAAATAAAGCAATCAACTCATAATTACTTTAATTATTGACGTTTGAATTTGATTGGAGGAAGCTGTTCTGCAGTTAGCTCTACGTCATAAATGTCGTTATTATTTTTGGAAACACTCAGTAGATCTGTGTTCATGTATGAATAAAGTTTTTTAGTTGCAATAACTAGAATGTGCACGCTAAATTAAAAATTGAACTTCCCATAAAAGAATTAATAAAACTTCAATTTCTAATTTTATCAATCAGGTTACAAAAAAAAATTTTAAAATGGAAATAATTAAGTAAATACGTAAGAACTATAAAAATAGAAACTTTTTTTAATCAATTGTCGATAAGAGTTTTGATTACGATTAAAAGTGTTGGTTTTTGGCGAGCAAATTTTGCATTGGCGAGGCGAAGCGTAACTCGAGCTGATGCAAAATTGCGTACATTTTTTTTTTAATTTTGACATGTAAGTGACATTATTTATTATCAAAGTAGGTGTTGAAACGCGTCTACTTTTTGACACTTTAGTAACTCGCAATTATCACATTCGTTACAAAAATAGTCATGCGTTTCGTCACTGATTACATAAATAACTATTCTACAACCAAAATTATCCATTTACTTATTAATTTTTGCTTTGAAGTTATTGAAACCACATTGGGACAATGAAACAAAGTAGGTAATTAGAATACATAGTCGTAGTCATATGAATACCTATACTTTGTTAAACATTTAGTCGCCATATTGATATTTGAGTTCATTTTTGATTGTTGTGGGCCAAATTTGTTAAAAACTCTGTAAAAATTGAATCTAATGGAGATTTAAGTGTAACCTAAGGAGATACAGGATTTATGCGAAAGAGTTTCATTGAATCTTCTCCCAAAGAAATCTCGAAAATTTATGAATGTGTGTACCAGCGTTTTATGCATTGGTGCAAAAGAAAAGAAATTGGATTGTATTCAGAAGATGTACTGATGGTTATTTCTCAGAATTAGCTAATAAAATGAAGCCGTCAATGCTTTGGTCACAATATTCTATTTTGCGGTCAACGTTGGATATAAAGAACGGGATTGATATAACAAAATATTCAAAGTTACGTGTTTTCTCAAGAGACAAACCTAAGGACATTTACTGAAGAAATCCCGAATATTTACAAAGGAGCAAGTTGATCGCTTTTTGAATAGTGCACCTGATAATTTATATTTGATGATGAAGGTAAACGCTTTCAACAAAATTTTTAAAAAACCTTTTTATAGGTTTTTCTTATATTGGAAATTGTAGAACGTCGATTACTTCTTAGATATGTCAACGGAAAGTGTCATCGAATAATGGTCGGTATTCATAATAACAGTGCCGTCTCGCAAGAAGTTAGACAACTGGAAAGAGTATACCGGACACGCATTAAGACGGACGTCTGATACTCTTTTAGTTGACGACGATGGTGACCTCACTTGTCTTAAAAGACATGGAGAATGGAAATCGAGCACTGTGGCGGAAGGCTACATTGTACACTTATTGTTGACTAAAAAAAATATTGTGAAAAAATATTGCAAGTTGATAGTGATAATGATAAACCAAACATCGTCATTTCTGATTTCACATCTGAAAATAATAACTATATTAATGAAAACGTGTTGGACTGCTTTGAAAATTGCTCCAAGTATGAGGGTACTAGTAGTTCCAGTGGTTTATTTAATTTTAATACTTGTTCAAACTGTGTATTTAATATCAATGTGAATAAATGTGAATAAACAATAGGTAATTGTAATTATTTCAAATTAAAAGTACCAGGAGTTTTAGTTAAATTAAATCTTAAATCAACGCTTTAAATAAAGTGACAACTTTATCTTTTTTTTCTCACTAAGGAAAATATGTCAAGCCTTAGAGACTCCTGAGTCACAGTTTTGTAACAGTTGGAGAAAAAGCATTTGAAGTTTAATTTAAAACGAACAATACCACAGAATATATTCTGTGACAATACTTTGTAGTTGTTTGTGAGCCTGTTCAACTGCGGTTTGGTGACGATTTTCAAGGGACTGCAGTGTCAAAAACCTATCGTCTCTTGCACCCAAACAACACAATAATATTGCAGACAGATGTGGACCGCGGACGACCTGAACCAGGACGACGAGTGTACCTCCTGTCTCGCGGAATCTTTGAAGTTCTCGACGTACAGTAATTTCAGGCTTATCAATAGCACGAGCAGCATATCGAA